>JBBBDQ010001832.1:442500-540000 GCA_037127315.1 Ascarosepion bandense | reverse complement strand
AATATATATATATATATATATATATATATATATATTTATATATTTATATATATATATAATTTTATATAAATATATATATATATATATATATAATTTTCAAAAAAGATTGTAGTCGTCTACCTGATAATTTACTAACGCACTTATGAAACTTTAAGTAGTGACCGACTCATGGAAAAACGACTTTGCAAATAATATTTGTTCTGCTATAAAAAGTTTAGTACTTGAAAGCCATCAGGCCGCTTCAGCTATGTCACCCAGTTGGGAGCGATCGTCTCCCGGCCGGCTTCCCGTTCACTGTAGTGAATCCCTCAGCTTTCGGCTAGGCCTTTTATTGGTTTGGTTCACTTGATTTACCGTTTCTGCGGTCTCCGTTTAACTGTTAAATGTTACTGATTTTCTCCGCCATTTTTCGGGGAGAAAAGTCAGGTAGGTACACTCTTGTGCAAATTAATTAAAACACCTAGTTTCCTTTCTTTCATCATACAGCCAGTTTTAGGCACAATGAAGTGACGGGGTGTAATCGATTTCTATTTTTTGCTTCATGTTAGGTCATTCGCAGTGATGTGCAGCAGTATGAATCTATTTTCGGGTTATATGATGAAACTTGTTTGGTCTTGAAAAATATTTCTTTATTCGTGGTTGCATCAAATTTTTATCACGCCCAGACACTACTGGTTCGACTGTCGATTTGTTGTCCTACGGCCATTGTGTACGACGGAAGTTTACGAAAAATCGCGGATATTGTTGGTCTCAGTCGTGTCGTCAAGACGAAGAAACAAACTGGATCCAAAACGTAAAGGAAAATGCGGCCGGAAGAGAAAAACAACGCTAAATGACGACGTATGCGTAATCAAGGAAAGTATGAAAGATCCTAGGAAGACATTATTCTTTTTTCTTCAATTAATTTTCACAAGGATCTATCTATCTATCTATCTATCTATCTATCTATCTATCTATCTATCTATCTATCTATCTATCTATCTATCTATATCGGTTCAAAACGTAAAGAAAAATGCGGTCGAAAAAGAAAAAAAACAATGCCGAAACGACGTATACGTGATCAGGGAAAGTGTGAAAGATCCTAGGAAAACATTATTCGTTTTGTTTCAATTAATTTTCACAAGGGTGTAAGTCCATCAGTTTTTGTTCTTGCATATTTGAGCATCATCGATGTTCCCGGTGAAATGCGCAATATCTCTTATATATAAATAATTTATCAGTTCGTCGATATCGGGCTTATATTAATCTTGTTGTAGTGAAAGATTTCTTCTTGAGATTTTTTATAATTTTGTCAAGATTTAACTTTTTCCGGGAAATAACATAGACTTCTTAATATGAATTTTGTGTGTTCATTCAATTACGTAGAAAATAAAGAACCGGAACAAAGATAAATGAACGAAATATCGTCCAGTTCCTTCTATTAAATACTAACAGTATAGCCCGGCGTTACTCGGGTGTAATGAAAGCTTTAAAACTAATCCATGGTCCTGGAGCACACACTCAGCCTAAAGAATATTTGAAATAATAAAATAATTGCGACAATTTACCAATCGCCCCTGATATATATATATATATATATATATATATATATATATATATATACTAGTAGTATAGCCCGGCGTTACTCGGGTGTAATGAAAGCTTTAAAACTAATCCATGGTCCTGGAGCTCAGACTCAGCCTAAAGAATATCTGTGTGAAGTTTGGTGAGAATCGGATAAAAATTGTGGATTTGTACAAAGGACATACAGACAGATAAACAGACACACACACAAACATCTTGCCTTATATATATATATATATATATATATATATATATATATATATATATATTAATCGTATCACCCCGAGCAAGGCGGTAACGCCACTGATGTGCAGGGGACTACGTAATAGTGAAAAGATTGGAAAAGAGAAAGCCGGAAACCACATCCTAAACAGGGAACAAGGGATGGGCCTCTTAACCTGTTCAATAGACGTGGGTGGAGTGTGAACCAGGCGATAGATCGATCTATCTATATTTTAATAAATATGTAATATATCTTAAATATATGTTAATATGTAGTTAATTCTAAATTCAAATTTCAAATTTCAATTCTCGATGGAAATTTGCAATTTTTAGAAAGACACAAATTGAAGACATAGAAATAAATCAAACGCAGAAATGTATCTCTCTAGGAGGCGTTATAACAGATTATGGAAAAAATGACGCCGAAATCCGAAGACGCGTTAGATTAGAAAAAAATGCCTTCCAGAAACTAAGAAAAATATTAAGAAACAGGAATTTGTGGTTGGAAACAAAGATCAAGTATGCTCAGTTGTTATGCAACGTTCATCCTCTAATATGGGAGTGAATGGTGGACAATTTTCTCGCAGATGAAGAAAAAAGATGTGGTTCTACAAAAAGATGCTGAGAATAACTTAGATGGAGAATGTGAGCAACGAGGAAGTTTAAAGAAAAATAAAATGAAAATGACGCACAGAAAGAAAAAGTTGAAATACACATTGAGGAAAGAGATTTTGGAGAATCTGACACTCACAGGACATACCGACAGAAATAGGAGCAGAGAGAAACAACAAGTAACTTAGCTAATGACAGGAGGGAATAGTAAAGAGACAAGCGTTGCTTAGTAGTACAAGGGATAGGAAGTTGTTGAGGGCCATGATTGTCTATTTGTGAATATGATTCATTTATTGATTCTTTCAATTTTAGTACATAGAACATAACAGGAAACCGCCATTAAAATTCGGGATGTGGAATTAGTAAATACTAAGCACTTCAGATACTTCGGTGTGTGGATTAGTTATAACGAATATAAGTATAGGAGAATATGTAGGAGTTATAACGAATATAAGTATAGGAGAATATGTAGGAGTTATAACGAATATAAGTATAGGAGAATATGTAGGAGTTATAACGAATATAAGTATAGGAGAATATGTAGGAGTTATAACGAATATAAGTATAGGAGAATATGTAGGAGTTATAACGAATATAAGTATAGGAGAATATGTAGGAGTTATAACGAATATAAGTATAGGAGAATATGTAGGAGTTATAACGAATATAAGTATAGGTGAATATGTAGGAGTTATAACGAATATAAGTATAGGAGAATATGTAGGAGTTATAACGAATATAAGTATAGGAGAATATGTAGGAGTTATATCGAATATAAGTATAGGAGAATATATAGGAGTTATAACGAATATAAGTATAGAAAAATATGTAGGAGTTATAACGAATATAAGTATAGAAAAATATGTAGGAGTTATAACGAATATAAGTATAGGAGAATATGTAGGAGTTATAACGAATATAAGTATAGGAGAATATGTAGGAGTTATAACGAATATAAGTATAGGAGAATATGTAGGAATTATAACGAATATAAGTATAGGAAAATATGTAGGAGTTATAACGAATATAAGTATAGGAGAATATGTAGGAGTTATAACGAATATAAGTATAGGAGAATATGTAGGAGTTATAACGAATATAATTATAGGAGAATATGTAGGAGTTATAACGAATATAATTATAGGAGAATATGTAGGAGTTGTAACGAATATAAGTATAGGAGAATATGTAGGAGTTGTAACGAATATAAGTATAGGAGAATATGTAGGAGTTGTAACGAATATAAGTATAGGAGAATATGTAGGAGTTATAACGAATATAAGTATAGGAGAATATGTAGGAGTTATAACGAATATAAGTATAGGAGAATATGTAGGAGTTATAACAAATATAAGTATAGGAGAATATGTAGGAGTTATAACGAATATGAGTATAGGAGAATATGTAGGAGTTATAACGAATATAAGTATAGGAGAATATGTAGGAGTTATAACGAATATAAGTATAGGAGAATATGTAGGAGTTATAACGAATATAAGTATAGGAGAAAAGAAAGTTAAGCATATGCTGCGCTAGAGGTACTTCCGCCAAACACCACAAATGACTACAAGACCAAAAGATTAACCTAAAACCTTGAATTATGTTCTTAAATAGTCATCGTTCGTAGAGCATCCTGAATTGGCACTACGGATTCTCAAAAAGAAAAAAAGAATTGTACCAAAAACAAAACAAAAAACAGAAACAATATCACTTGTGGGTTTTCAGCAGCAACAACTATAACGAATAGCACATCATATAACTCGAAGAAAAAATAATGACATAATCCAAATCTTGATATTTGACACGACTTCAAAGAAAAGTTTAGGTAGGGAACAGCCATCCATACTAGAAAGAGTGATAACAGTTGCTGTGCTTTAGAAATCTATTTTCCAGAAAAAAATGTTTTAAGAGAAAGATACTACATTTTGATCCCAACCCGATAGCCAAGGAGTGAAAGAAAACGTAACTTGTGTAGCACTGATTGCTTGGTCGGGGAGTGTTTCCTTATAAGCAAACGTTTAATATTGTTATTACCATTAAATATAATGAGAACAGATACTATATTTTGATCCCAATCCGCTGGTCTAGAAATGAAGGAACCGTAACTCGTGTAGCACTGATTGCTTGGTCAATGATGTCATATACGTATGTCGCTTAACTCATTGAGAAATATTTAAACTGTCAGCTGTATAATATCGCTTTCACAGATCAATGATTATTGATGATCTTGAATAAATAAACCTGTAGGTTTTAGCGAGTACCATCCTTTTTCAAACCGAAAATAGATTCTCCAGAATCTATCACACATATCTATAGTAGATATTATCGGTGCTGATCTGGCAACTTGGGTTCAGTCACATTCCAACTGCTGTAAAGTTGCCTCTCTGTGTCTTTTCTATAAATACTTTCATGGTAATTTTTTAGGGTGAGCTCTTCACTATATTATCTAGACTTCGTGAATTTAATCTTTTTATAAATCTACCATTCATCCTTGCCTTGAATATTTTCCACGGCTGGCCTGTTATTCTTTCTAGACATTTAGAGATTCTTGATAAAATCCAAAGAAGTATCTGCAATGTCACTGGTCCTGACCCGGCATCTCACCTTCAGTTACTTTCCCACCGCCTTAACGTTGCCTCTTTTTGCCTTTTCTATAAATACCTTCATGGTAATTTTTTCGGATGAACTCTTCACGATGGTATCTAGACTTTATGAAATTAAGTGCTGTATTAGACTGATGTCGAGATCTCATCAATTTATACTTGAGTTGGTTAAATATAATGGGTAACCTTCTCTGACACTTTTCTTAATGCTCTCATACAATCGTTGCAATCTCTACATTTTGAAAATTGCATTTGAATTGTTATCCTCAAGGCTATGTTTTAGTTCTATTAGTTTTAGGACAAAGCACTTAAGAGTCAGCTTTTATCCTTGGGGCATCCGTAAAAATTCATGCTGACTCAACGAAATGCTGTAAGAAAAAAAAAACGGGAAAAAGGAACAGAATTAAATACAATGATGAAAACATGGCTTCATATGAACTTTGTGGTGAAATATTGTTATTTATTTATATTTGATTTTCATAGAAATATACTCAACGCGAAACAAAAGGCTCGTAAAATATTTCAAAATAAAAGTGTGGACCGTTCGAATCAAAAATACGTCTATCCACAAATTGTATCACAACTACGGTTGAAAAGAATTTATCTAAGCTGAACATAAAATTTGCTACGACTACTTCTAAAACAATAAAAGACTATATTAATACAAAACAAAATAATCAGCTAAAACATGAAGGGATAATTATCTCTATTACCTGTAATAATTGCCACAAGAAACGCATCGGAGAAACCTCAAGAATTTTAAATGACAGATTATATGAAGACAAAAGAAATTTTTTACAAAACAACACATTAAATGCATTAGCTGTTCACAATAATGATTCTGACCATGGTTTTGATTTAAAAATGCAACTTAAGTTAAGAGAAAGCAAGTTACTGAGACAAAAATGTATAGAAAATGCTTTAATCGCTGGTAAATTTACGTACAGTTTCAAATTTCACCTTTCTTAGCAGAACTATTATCACAATGTGGGATATTTATTAACAAAAGTGATAAAAACATAAACAAGAAGAAAAATAAACTAAATGAAATCGGATAGACTCTTAGCCCAAAACATTTTTTTAAATAATTAAACTTTAAAATTCTCAGCACCCCTTCTCCTTTGTGCACAGGTGCAGTCACATCAATATAGACATCACTTGGGATCCGAAGCGATCCGAAACGCGTCGCACGAAACTTTTTCCAATTTGTCATACTTTTCGTTAAAACTGTTCTTTAAAAAAGTTATATTTAATTTTCACATAGAAATATATTAAGAGCAAAGTTTAGGTTCTTTGACTCTATTTAGGCACAAATTTGTTGAAACCAAAGACCTGTGTGAAAAATAATGTAATTTGACAGGCTTATGTATTAGGGCTGGTTGATTTTTCATTTCCTTTAAAAGATCAACGTTGCTCTCGGTGTGAAAGATACGGTTTCATGTGATAAATACTGACACCAAAAATTACATTCATAGTTTTTTACCAATTTTTTTAGTATTTCGTTTAAAGATCGTCTAAAAATGTACACAGATGCCTAATTTCAAAAGGTTATACTTACAAACTTACTTCAAAATTTTAGTACTTTAAGAATGAAGTTGATGTCTTATTTTATTATAAAAATAGAATGGAAAACGTATTAAAACCAGAATTCTTATTATGAATCACCATGAACAATGCAATTTCTTTTCGTATTCGAGAAGTAAAAACTGTGTAAAAAACATGAGATTACAAACAATATCATTTGTTAAATCATAATTATTAAAAACAAAAAGTAGATAAAAATAATTATAATATCCTAATACTGCTCATCACAAATTATAAGACAAAATGTTTTAAATTTGCATTAAAATCGCACTAAAACTACTGCACTTTATACTATACTAACATCATAGCCCGGCGTTAGTAATAGGAGAAAAAAATCTATTTTCTTTTGTTTTGCGTAAACATGATTTTATGTTTTGTGTGACATTGTAAAAAACATTGCGTTTGTTTTCGTTTCAAAATTACGGGGAAAATATTTACATTTTTTTTTTTGACCAAATGAATTTAACATAAAAATAAAAATTATTTATTTTGTTTTACTGAAATTAGAAATATAAAAACTATTACGCACTCAGTTCAGAAATTTTCGAAGAATATTTAAAAATGTAGATATTTAATTTTAGAGGAAAAAGTTACATTAATGCTACACGAATTACAGACAGTTGATTTCCTGCATTAAATATTTAGCGAAATTTTTTTAAAAATTTTATTTTCTGAAGTATGAAATATTAAATCTGAAAAAAAAAAGACTTAGATAATTAAATTAACCACTGGCACTTTTTTACATATTTTGTTTTGTTTTTGTTTGAAAAAATACTTTTTTAAAAATATTTCTTTTGTTTCAAAATTACGGGAAAAAAATATTCACATTTTTTGTTGAACAAATGAATTTTTAAAATGTCGAAATAAAAATTAAATATAAAGGCTCATTTTTTTTAATAAAAAAATATTTTAGTCGTGTTTGACACGTGTGATTTGATTTCTGTGACGTAATTCAGCAACCATCTTAAATCTTAGATGTTTTACGGAAATAAAACGTCGGAATAAAAATTAAATATAAAGGCTCATATTTTTTTTTAATAAAAAAATATTTCAGTCGCCAAACGCGTGATTTGATTTCTATGACGTAATTCAGCAAACATCTTAGATGTTTTACGGAGCAAATGTAAACAATCGGCCCCATTGGCCAAAAAGTGCGAAAGGGAAAATTACTGAACTTAAAACTCAAAAAGTATGTGTCGACCTGGCTTCCCTGTAGATATGTGCCCCGAGAAAGTTTGAATGGTGTAGCTTAAAAAATGTAGGTGGGCATAGGGAACGGTCACACACATACTCACAGATTGCCTTTTATATATATAGATTACATCATAATATGGCTAAACTGTTCAGTACAATTTCTCTTTGAAGTAAATGAGTTTTATTTGATAGCACAATGATTTGGTAATATGTGCGTGTGCCTTGCGTCAAGTTGGTAATAATGTGCGTGTGCCATGTACAATTTGTAAACCTTCAGCAAAATATAAACTTTATATGGCTGTGCTTTCACTGATCGCCGGAATGAAAATCCATCGCTCTAATTTTTAATCTAAATTTAATATTTAAATTCATCGCCTCAAAAAATAGTAACTATTTGAAAAAACTATTTTGTGTCTTTATTTATCATGTCAGACTCTAAATTTAAAATTTAGTGCAACACCAAGGTTCCAAAATCGAGCTGCCCTATTATATATGGCAGAAAGCTCACCTAAAAATGCAGCAAAACTGATAATTTGCTTTTAGATGAGAAATGATCAAAATATCTTTAAAGTAGAAATTACTCAATTAATCATCAAGCCTAACAATTGAGAATTCGGGTTAATTTTAATTCATTTGTTAATGCCATGTCAATTCAGGACGTGGGAAATTATGAATTCTTTTATTTATCATCTATCAATTGCCTTGACGTCTCGGAAAGACAGAGGAGCATCTTTTCCGTTGCCTTCTTCTCAGTTATAAATTTAAAGCAAACTATAACCCTTCAGGATGAAGGCATTTAATGCTCTCAACAGATCCCGTTTCTTTAATAACTATGACTTGCCATACGTTCGTGGAAAGATAGTGGAGAAGTTTACTGTTGCCTTTTGCCCGCTTTGGAATACAAAGTAGTCCCTCCACCCCGCATTCAGAACGATTGCGATCCTAGCTATCCACAGATTCAGTCAGTTAAGTGCCACACGTGAAACACGCTTCGGCGATCATGTCTCGAAAGAGACATGACTGACTGGGCAGAAGATTATCCCGCAATAGGTTGCCATTGCTTTCTGCGGTAGACTGGTTGCCAGCCAAGGCTATAGAACCCAATCTGTCCTGTTATTTAACCCATAACTGGAAGGAATAGACGGATTAATATCTTTCCCAAGGGTATTTGCGCGTAAGTGAATGCAATGAATTCAACTGGAATTCGAATTCGGCTCCCCGAATTCTCGTTGCGAGCCGATATCCACTGTACCACAACGCACATACTTTTCTTTATTAGATGTGAATTCTCATGACCTCTTGAGAAATACTGTTGCCTACACCATGGTTTGGAATTCAGTGTTCTTAATATATATATATATATATATATATATATATTGTAACAAAGTTGTGGAACTCGTAGGTTTTTTACCTGCTGTTCATGCATCGCGCAAAGCAGCTTCGAAACGCGAAAAATTTTGTGTAGTGATGCTATGAATTTATAAACCATTGTAACAACTATCAATATATATGTATATATATATATATATATATATATATATATATATATATATGTATGTTCTGAAGTTTAAATAATAATAAATATTCATTTTTCGATTTCACTGTTTTAAATAAATATTCATGAATGAAGAAATGAATATTTATTTAAAACAGTGAAATCGAAAAATGAATATTTATTATTAATTAAACTTTAGAACATATACAAACTGCAACAGCTACAAAATTATACATTTTGTTTCGACATTGAAAGAACAATGCCTCATCAGGTCGTTAATAATGATGGTAATAACGATTACTATCATTATTAATTATCTGATAAAACGTTGTTCTTTCAATGTCGAAACAAAATGTACAATTTTGTAGTTGTTTGTAGTTTGCACATGTTCTAAAGTATAATTAATAATATATATATATATATATATATATATATATATATTTTAATTCAGATACTTTAATCCAAGCGAAAAAAGCAGGAAGGTAAATTCCAAAAACCCGATCCTAATTAATATTAAAAATTTTATTTTAATATTAAAAAATGATACAGGAAGAGAGCTCCATGTAATAAAATATTACAGAGCAAATACAAATTAAAAAAGGATTAATTCAATGATGTTGAATGACCATTTCGATATGAAGATCCCCACGGGGAATAACACATCACCTCAGCAACAGAAAAATCCTTTCAGAAACTGGAGAAAAATCAGTCTACTTTTCCTTTTTAAATAGATTTGCAAAGAAAATAAAAAACAAAAAAAAAAAAGAAAAAGAAAAAGATAAAACAAAATAAAATCAAATAAACAAGAAAAGAAAAAAATTGACATCGTCTGGGTTCACAAAAAAAGGGCGGATTTTAAAATTTAATTTTTAACATCCCTATCACAGATTGGATGTTCTTTTGATGAGCAGTAGCTAGGTTTACTTTGTCAACCTTGGCAGATTTACTATTGAGACGGGAGTAAATGGGGTGGGGGTGATGTTCATTACTTGGGAACTGATATGGAAAGAGAGAGAGAATAACGATTGACCTGCGACGTACTGTGGTTGCCATCCAAATTTAAAGAGCTCAGTCTACCCGGATTTTTAACCCATAGCTAGTAAAAGAAGATACATTTGTACGAATTGGAAACTCAGCGTGATAGCTCGGCATTTGAACTCGGATCGCCATTTCAGTTTTCTACTCCAATATCCGTTAGACCGCCTTCACACCCTATCAATCCGATTTAATAATAAATTAAAATTTCCATTTCTTTTAATGATGTCATAATCGATATCTATCTGTACATTCAATCATAAAACGTAAGCGCGTGTCATAGGGTACATGGGGCTACTTTTCAAATAAGCTGGGTTAACTTGGACTGCTAATGGGAAGTAAGTCAATTTTAAATACAGTAATACCTGGCGTTCATCTGTAACAATCTTACAGCTTAGGTTGGTTAACAATCTGTCTCAATGATCTTTGTAGTGAGTCCAAAATAATAATAACCCCCTTTAACCCACTCTCTTCAAATTCGGAGAACTGAGAAAAATAACGGAAAGGATTTCGCGAGCCAATGGCAAATTTTATTTGAACCAATGGAAACCTTGTCTTCTCAAAAATTGACCGATGAGCTGAAAATAAGGAGGAAATAAATTCACGAGTCTACGTTGAATGGTTTTTGAACCAATAAAAACCATGTCGTCAAAGGAATTACTCGTTGCGCCAATAAGAAGAAAGAAAAGAAATTAACGATCCTATACGAAATTCCTTTTGATATAAACTGAGGAAAAAAAATTAAATTAACAACAGAAGAATGTCTGAAGTTAATGGTTTCGTTTCTGTTCACCGCCTCCAGTGTTGAAGTACTCGATAATTATATCATCGGCCTTAACCAAGCACGCGTCACTTCAAGAGACTTCCAAGAAAGTTAAGTATTTCAAATTACCTCACTTTATCGACCTTTGAGCGTATGCAAACCCTATATCCCTTCTGTTAGCAAAGAACTCTTTTATCTTTGTCTTAAACATTTTTAATATTATTTTGTGGCAGATCATTTAATCTGTTGTTTGAACATTTCCTCTTCATGTCAATTCATTCAAATTACGAACCTTAAAAATGTCTGGTTTATCTTCCTGAAACGAGCTACTGACACAACTTCAAACCTGTAAATTCGTAAATAAATATATTATCTTGTTTTGTTAAAATTACTTATGTGTTTTCCTCGTCATTATCAGCCTATAATTTTATTATAAATCCTTCTACCAACTCCCTTCAAATTCGTGTGAGTTGAGAAAAAAAAAGAAATTCGTGAGCCTATGCGAAATTGTTTTTGGATCAATGAAAACCATGTCTTCACGGGAATTAGCCGTTGAGCCAAGAATAAAAAGAAATAAGCGAGCCCATGCGAAATTCTTTTTGCTATAAAATGAGGAGAAAAATTAAATTAATAAGAGAAGAGTGTTTGAAGTTATGTGAAAGGTTTCGGTTTTGTTCACCGTGTCCAGTTTTCGCCAGTGTCAAATTATTCGCCAATCATATAATCGACTTTTAACCAAGCACGTGACACTGCAACGCGTTTTCTTTTGACAATCTAAGAAAGCTAGGTATTTCAGCTCTTTTCGTCTACTTTTGAAAGTATGTAAACTATAAATCCCTTCGGATGCCTTTGTTTCAAATATTTTGAATATGTATTTTTGCATCAGATTATTTAATCTGTTGTATGAATATTTCCTCATCACGACAAGTCATTGAAACCACAGACTTCAAGCAGGTAAATTCGTAAATTCCTTATCATTATGTCATTATCATCCTCCATTAATCTTCTTGGCGTGGGTAAATCAACTGTTCATTTTAATCTTTACGCCCTACGCCACTATACCTTTACAACTATAGAGAGTTTCATCTTCAGTAAATGTCCTTTTGCCTGACTTAGCTAACTAAATATCATATGATATAAGGCATTCTATTTCGCTACTATTGTTTGCGTTGGTTCCTCCCAGAGTAATGAGTACTGATTTATTGCCATGATGCAACAACTGAAGCAGAGGAGTGGTCTTTTTTTTTTTCTTTTTTCTTCTTTTTTTTTTTTTTGTCATTGAACGACGCATTTGTCTGTGGTGAACTGGGGGATTGACGATTTTATTCACACTGACGACCTTGTGTGTATCTCCCACTTAAAATGTGTGGGTTGATTCTTCCATTTTTTTAAGGATGTTCACGACCTTTGAATTGTTTTTTTTTTTTTTTCAAACTTGGCTGCATGATATTGCCTTTTACGGAGAGGAAGAGTTGGCCTTCGAACGCAACTTTCATTCATATCTTTATTTACATCCGCAACAAAAGAGTTCCACTTATTTGCAAAGATTATTGATTTCTTCTGTGCTTTTTTCTTTTTTTTTTACGCAGCAGAGAAACTTTGTATAAAGTAATATGCAAATTCTTATTCGTGTTTTGGACTGAACACTCATCTCAAATATTGCTGCTTTGTTCGAGGTGATAGGGTGCAGCTTCCGAATTAATGTATGTAATTTCTATAATGTATGTAATGTATTAAATGGACTATAGGCCAAAGGTTTGAGGCTACCCTCTGGAATTAATAATTATTAAGTTTCATAGTTTCTTTGGTTTAATTAAATCCTACTTAGGCAGGAAGCTGTAACTCTTTAACTCATTAGGTTTTTAGAGTGGGGATTACCCTAAATCTCAAATGTGCCACCCCTAAAATTACCGTTAGCCAAAAATTTAGATTAGGCAAAAGAAACGAAAACGTAATGAAAACTTTATGTAATAATGGATGAATACTGCCACCACCACTATTATTACTATTGTTATTGTTGTTGTTGTTGTTGTTGTTGTAGAAGAATAAGAAAAATGATGATAATAACAATGGCGATAATAAGGATAGTGACTATAATAATGATGTTAATGATGATGATGATGTCGATAATAATAATAATGATAATAATGTTGATAATAATAATGATAACGATGATAATAATACCGATGTAGATAATAATGATAATAATGTATAAAAATGTTATTTCTACCAAATCTAAGCTCTTGTGCCAGACACAAAAAACTTAGTAGAAATAGAAAGACAAAATACTAGGCACGAAATTATAAAATACAAGACATCCACTGTGTACAATTTTAAAAGAAAAAAAAACATTGATTTACAATTTACAATTACGAAAAAGGTACAAACGAAATATGTACCAAACTTTTCTATTGAGTTCTTATTAATGCAGGATAAGAATTTATAATAAAGGATCAACAACGAAAAATATGAAAACAATTACAACTCGGGAGAACATAAGGACGAAAAGAGAAAACAATAAGGCCGTAAAAAAATAAAGGTGCAAACATTTTTGAGAATAAACGAAAAGACCTACTTACAAATTGCCTCACGAACATCTCTCGGACACAGTAAAATATTTTTTAATTGTCACCATTTACACAGTTCGTTCTTGAGAACATTTTGCAAAAATCCTTTAGTTGAACAGCCTATGCCCAGTCTCGAGAGAATTTTCACTGAAACTATCAAATTTTTCTCATCTCTCTTTGGCTGTCTGGTAACAGAGTCTTCTTGATGTTCTCTTGATATCAATGCCTTCTTTGATGTTGACCTCCCTTCTTCTCTTGCTGTCAAATGATCTTCTCCCTTTGCTTGGCAAAAGGTCTTTTCCGCGTATCTACTGACCTGAGCTTTATTTATACAGGAAATGTGAGCTCGCCTCTGTTCCACTATTCGGAATGTTATTAAAGTTTGAGACCACATCTGTAATTGGTCAATATATACGAAAAAATAATTTTCCATGAGCTGAAAATGGGTCCTTCACAACTTTTAGCTGGAACAATGTACATGCAATGTGTCATACATTGTTCTTTATTGACATACAATATTTCTTCTAGTTTATTATTGCACCCTTGTGCAAATTAATTGAAACAACTGATTTAGTTTCCTTTCTTTTACCATACGGTCAGTTTTAGACCCATTGGAGTGACAGGGTGTAATTCAAACTGAATTTTACATATCAGAGATCCAGAATTCCAAGGGTGACTGTCTGCTTTCAAATATATATATAGATATATAGATATACGTTCCTCATTCGTTATCTTCTTGGTTTCGTCAAAATTTTACCAACACTTCCTTTTGAAGATATTTTGGCCTGAAAGGATTTCTAAAGGTTAAGAAAAATGTCTTCTTATCTCTTTAAATTGATATTTATGCTTTGTTGTATCAAGTCCTTGTTTAAATATATATATATATATATATATATATATATATATATATATATATATATATATAATATTAGGTGATATATATATTGTGTGTGTATTTAGGCAGCATTTTTTCATTGATGCATGTTTCATTAAATAATATAGACAAGTTTTGTATATTTATTTTATGTAAATTTTTCTCATATTGTCTGGTAAGCTTAATAGCATTACCATTACATGAAGAAAGAAAATCACATTATTGATACATATTTATTTTTCATAATTTCAGCTTACATAGGCCATTTTCAAAGATGCCAATTACATTATAGTATAACAATTCACGGACAAACAATAATGACAATCCGTTATTGTTTACATGGAATATTTCCAAGTAACAACAAACTCGTGCATACAAGACGCTGGAAGCGAATATCGCACCACAGCTCATGACGTCACACATGACCACACGAGAGTGAAAACAAGAAATATTAAGTATGGGAAGCCATTAGAATAAATCAATGGCTTCTGTTATTAATTATAGACGTTTAAGGATATTAGCGAAGATTTGATAGTTTAATTTTTTCAGGTTAGGTTTCAACTGTTTTATGTATAATACTTGTTTGGTGAGGACGCATAAGGGGTGTTATGCAAATATCCTAACATTCAACCAGTCTCTGTTTCACACATTCAATCATGGACTGTTCTTCCCTCCGCTTGGGCGGAGTTATTACATGACGTCAGCTTCTCTTTGTCGTCTTCTATTTCTCACTTCCAATCATGGAAGATTTTCTCGCTCCGCTTGGGTGGAGTTATTACATGACGTCAGCTCCTCTCAGGGAAATTCTAATTAGTCATTTTCCCGTAATTAATAATTGTTCTTTTTCTTCTCTCAACAAATCAACTTAACCTTTCCTCTAGATCAAATTCCCAATCTTGGGAAATACGAATTAAAAATCTCTTTTCATAGTCACCTTGTTTACAATCTTCAACAAAGCGAACCTGACATTCTGATCTCCTACTAACTTTGCAGGTGTGTATCGGTTGTATTCTACTGGGAAACAGAGAAAATAAAATTTTCCTTTCAATTGTTTTTTTGTCTACCTTTCGGGGATTTATTACACTGATTTCAATACAGTGGTTCTGACATTTTGACTTCTAATTATATCGGCCATATTTCGCCAAAGATTTATAAAAATAAAAAATAAAAATTTGTTCTCAATTATGTTTCACCCGCACGCAATGTTGCTTCTTTCAACAGGGCTGCCTGATACCTGACCTCGCATAACCCAGCTATTTTATCCTAGGTAGAAATTTTCATAATTACAATCTTTATCTTATTCCTATTTTTAGCCAATTTGCAATCTTGGGAAAGCGAATCATTTTTCAATAAAAAAAACAACATCGCTTTCTTTTTAGCTCTTTCTCGTTGGAATGAAATGTTTTTTAGTTAAATCTTTTTCATCCGTAATAATTAAAAAATGAAATAGTCAGTTAGCTCTTCCGTCCGTACGCCATTTTAATATATATATATATATATATATAAAATAAATTTTCAATATTCAAAATTGTTGAATAAACATTTCAACATGAAATCCCTAAGACAGATTTCACGTCTCCTTAGCAACGGTACATATTTCAAAATGAGAATAAAAAAAAAAATGAGAATCAAAATAAAAATAAATAAATAAAAATAAAAATAAATAAATAAAAATAAAAAAGAAATAAAAAAGAAATAAAAAATAAAAAAATAAAAAAATAAAAAATACAAAAATAAAAAAATGACGGTTAAGATTTGATAAATTTACATCACAAAAAAAAATTTCGGAAGAAAATCAGTCTATTTTAGGTTTTAATTATTAGATAGAGTTGTAAGTTAAGAAATGGAAAATTTGGCTTGTCTAGCTTTACAAAGGAAAAGGGGTTAAAGAAATATAGTTAAGAAGTAGTTAAATTGAGAATTAGGTTAAACAAAACAGAAAGGGAAGCGGGAGGTAAGAAAAATAAAGAAAAGGAAAGAAAAGAAAAGGAAAAAAAGATAAAAAAACAGAATTTTTTTTTCTATATTAGAAACGCTCGATACGTGTCAAACAAAACTAACTGGGTTAAAGTACTGAAAAAAGAGACTTTTTAGAAAAAGTATATTTAGGGGAAAAATGTAGATATAAGATTTAAATAAAGTTAATTAAGTTAATCTAATTAAAGATACCTCTAGGTACAGACAAACTAAATAAAAATAAGAATAAACATTAAAGAAAATCATAAAACTTTTCTAAAAATTAATTTTCAAAAGATTTTTTATAAAAATTTATAAAAATTAAGATGTGAAAAAGATATATATACTAGCAGAGAAAATCGGGGGTTAAAATAGTAAAAGAATCCATATTTTATAAAGATAGACAATCAAAGGAGACTGAGAGAGGAGGGTAGAGGGGTTAAAATAATATTTAAAGTTAAATTAATTTATCAAAACCATTAAATTTATATTTAATATTCTAAAAACTAAAAATTAGAATTTAAAATTTAAGTGTTCACAAAGCTCACTTTATGACGACACTTACTAATGAACTCCTTTCTAAAATTCAGGAGTAGGTGCTGGTAAGGGTATTTTAATATAAGAATTTTTTCTAGCAGACACAGATACCACCTATCACGAAAATTCCTCGAAATACGGGATGAACCTATTAGTTTCCAGCTAATTACAGGGTCCAGCTCTTTTTCCTTCATTTTCCAGAATCTCCGTGAAAGGGCTGTCTGGTATTTTTGACCCGGGTTCGAAAATGAATACTTGTGGTTGTAATATCTCTGCTTAAAAGGTCCCGCGGACTTACCGGTAATTATTTTTATTGTTTGATGGAGAAATGTGGACTTCATAAATTACATGGGTGGATTTACATTTGCCCTCCACCGGGTAGGCCTCCACAGAGCTACAATTACATTCATTCAAAATTCCGGACCCAGAGTCAGTATTACTTAAATTCATTAGAATATGTCTATTATGGGAATTTATGATATTGTCTATATTTGAGGTACAAGAAAAGCTGATTTTTAGAGTGAACCTATTAAAAATTTTCCATAAAGTGTTATTCTTATTAAAATGTTTGTCTACTAATTTGAGAAAAAATTTACCAATATTGATATTAGTTAGTTTACAATAAGGAGGGTTAAACCAAATTATTTTCCTTTTTCTACAGTTTCTTTTATTTTTAGTTTATATATTTAGTTTATATATTAGGTGGTTTGTCCGGAAAGTTTATACCGATCTTTAAGGGAAATTAAAACACAAAACAAAATTATGCCATTAAACATTTATTCAACTAAATAAGTTATGAACCTTTTTGTTGCATAAGATTTCTCCAATTTTATTTTAACTTAAAGATTCGAACTTCCCAGAATTTCATTTAGTTGCTTTTTTTATGTCATCAATTAATTTTTTGTCATACACACACGCTTGCAACGTGTGATACACACACAATTTTAGTGAATGGGTGTGTGTGTGTGTGTGTGCCTGTAAGTGTGTTTGTGCATGTATGTGTATGTGATACACACACACACATACATGCACAAACACACTTACAGGCACACACACACACACATTCACTACAATTTAACGGCAGCAGCAGTAGCAGCAGCGAAAGATGACCATTCGCTGAAAGGCACGGTCCACGAGCAGACGAGTAATCAAGCTCTCCTATCATTATGTAGATGAAATTTTAATCTCAAAATATTAATGAATAATAAATAAGTAATACCCAACACCTTCTTTACCTTCCTTTATTTTGCTAAACGCATTATGATAGCCTTCAAAAACCTGCTCATACACCATATATATATATATATATATATATATATATATATATATACGAGTGAGTACAGAACGAAGAAAGAATTTTTCCAACGTTCAAAACATTAATTTAAAACAGTACTCGATATATAATATATATAGAGCTGTTAATATTTATTATAAATTATATTTTAGAACATGTTTTTATATGTGTCCTATGTACATGTTCTATAATGTATATATATATATATATATATATATATATATATATATGTAAAAGGTTTATCAGATACGTTTACAAACTTCAAGCGAGTTCTTCAGGCCAAAAATGACAGAAGTCCATATAAACATATGTCCGCAAATCTTTCGTTTTGAGTTATTAAGTTTAAATAGTTTACGGTAAATGGTGCTGTGTTGCCATCTTGACTAAGTTACAACTGCCATTCGTGTACTTTTGTGGCGAATTTGTTTTCAGCTTTTAATCTATGTAGTAGTGAATTAACAGCAAAGTGTTCCGTTTAACAACAGCCGGATATTCATATCGTGAGCAGGCAAATATGATTTTTTCATGTGGTCACACGATATGGTAATTGAATCGATGCTGCACGGTTGTATTAGATTGCGTTTTCCAAACCAGAAATTTGTCGCATGCTGCAGTTCTGTCCTCTTGGCAGCACCGATCATGCGGGCGTGTCTATTGATATCTCTTTCCACCAGTTATGAACCGCTCATTTGCATAATTTCTTTCTGTTATCAAATGCGCTGACTGGGACTCGTTTCATGACTTCTTTCGTGTGTCAGCTGGAATTATATTTTCAATCATCCTGTCATCGACATTTCTTCAAAAGTAAAAGCTGACATTGAAGCTTTTGTTTCGGCTCGGAAATACCAAATGAAACCACGAATCATTTCCCTGGTTCTCGCCTGCTTGCTCAGCCGCTATAGCCCACAAAAACCACTTTGTCGTTGCTCATAATGAGTGCACGTGTGTCTTCAAAAAAGCAAACTTTTTGCTGATAGAATGAAACACAGTTTTGTCTCTCACATGATTGGTTCTAGGGATTACTGGCGGCTCTGTAAGAGCATGTTGAACAATAGAAACTTTTCAGTCACCCCCTAATCAATCACAGTTTTGACATTTAATGCAGATATGGTAGAGGGCTTTAACTGGAAGTTCTCTTCTAACGCCTTCTCGTCACATTTAGAGCACCTCTGCCAAATTTCCCCCTAGAATGGAGGCTACACTGAGTGACATGCTCATAAACTCGTTTCAGGCATCATCTCTATATTAGATAGTCCACAAGGCAAGCAAATGTGACGGGAACCCTGCAGTCGTCTTAAAAAAAGGTGCTCCAAATTTTACAGTAAATGCCTCGCTGCGTCCTGCTTTCCAGCTTGTCGGAAGTCTGTCTTTGTAATTTTTGTTTTTAGAGAACTCAGAAGAACCCTCTAACTCTTCATATCATCACCTTATTAGTCTCTTACCTTTATTTTTTTTTATTTTTTTTTTTTTTTGCAAAGTATTCGAGACCCTAATCATTACCGAACTGGTTAAGCATCTTACTTTGCATGATGCTCTTTCGGATAAACAATATGGTTTTTGTTGCTTCATATCAGCCATCGACGTTCTAACAGCCACCTCCAAGGTTATCTATTAAGCATTAGATAAGAATGGAAAAGCTCGGGATATGGCTCTAGATATCTCGAAGGCGTTCGACAGGCTTTGGCACGCTGGTCTTCTACGCAAACTCGAGAGCAACGGACGTATATTTGGCTTAATCTAATCATTCCTAACCAATCGAGTAATGAAGGTCGTATTGAACGGGCACGCTTCCAGATCATTTCATACTAACACGGGTGTCCCCTAGGGCTCTATCCTTAGACCTACCCTGTTTCTGATCATCATCAATAATCTCCCTGATGTTATTGGTTCCCAACTAGATATTTGCGCAGATGACATTTACTCCTGCCTTCGTAGCAAATCCAACAAACCCGACAAAGTAAACCTGGCAGCTACTCTTGAAAAGGATATACTATCAGTTGTTACCTGGGGAAGGAAATGGCTTATAAATTTCAACGTCTTCAAGACAAAACTGCTCTCATTTAACCACCACAGAGAACCTTTTTTGCCTGCCATCAGGATGGCTGATACTGAACTTCGGGATAGCGACACTCTACGCTTTCATGTCCTCACATTTTCCACTGACATGAAGTGAAATGACTATGTCGATTCAATTGCTATGTCCGCTGCAAGGAAGTTTGGTTCATTATGTCGTGCCAAAAGATTTCTCGTCAGATTTCTACCATTCTTCCGTGTATTGAATACTATTGCCATATCTGGACTGGTGCTCTTGCACTGCATCTGGCGATTCTTAACAAAATCCAAAGAAATATCTGCAATGCAATCGGTCCTGACCAGGCATCTTGTCTCCAGTCACTTTCTCATCGATATGACTTGGTTTCCCTCTGCCTGTTCTGAAAATATTATGGTAACTGCTCGGACGAATATTTATCCTGGTGTCCCGACAACCTGAATTTAATCGTGCTACCAGATTGGCAACTAGATACCACCGTTTAACTAGGTGAAACCGTTTTACTAGGTGAAACCATCATTTCTAATCTCAGTGTTTTCTATTTTTTTTTTTTTTTGCGTTTTTTTTTTTTTAAATTTCCTCACCCTTTCCTCCTGTGGAGCCCACTTCCAATTTCTTGCTTTACGTGATCTTCTACAATCTTCAAAATGTTAAATTCAATGTCAATTGCCATCTTCTGTCTTCTTAAAGTCTCTTCCTTTTTTGCCTTTTTCTCAATCCTCCCCATTTTCAATCTTCCCTTACCCTTTACTCCCTGTAAGTCACTGCGTTCTAGTGACACTATCGCCTTGTTTGGGGTGAAATGAATAATATATATATATATATATATATATATATATATATATATATATATATATATTCAAATTAGTAAGATCAGTCGATTACACTACCATGGTTTCAACCTTTCCATATCGTCAGGCCTTATACATTAACTTATTTCTAAAGGTTTTGAGCACATAACAGGAATTTTATCCTACTATAAATATTTAAAAGCTTCACATGTTAAATTTTTATTTTTCCCTCTTTAAATACGTATTGAGCACTTTTTAATAAAACTGTTTACTGGTCTTATTTGACTCTGAACAGTAACTTTAATAATTATATATATATATATATATATATATATATAGAGAGAGAGAGAGAGAGAGAGAGAGAGAGAGAGAGACCGACCATGTATATCCCTGAATGGGGGGAGCTTATTTTTTTCATATAGCGCATGTATAATATGACCATACCTTCTGAGCAACATGAGTAGGTTTACCAGAGTCAAGTATTGCAGCACTGGGCATTATCCTGGGCATATTTTATAACAAATGAAGTGTCATCATTCTTTTTGTTCAAAGCTACCCTAAAATGGTGAGAAAAACCACTTTCCGTAAAAATATCTGATACAAAGACTTTTATTTTCAATCATTCCTAGGAGGCTTAAGGAGCTTAACTGCATCGTTAAGATTAGCCAAATGTAACTGTGAGAATGTAAGCTTACCCAGGTAGATTACAGTCACCGAAAATGAATGAATTTTATTCCCTCCAGAAAAAAATTACCTGTGTATAACGTGACTGTTCACCGAAAATGCAGAAGTTTAATCTCTTCAAAAAATTACTTGCATATAGTGTGGCTCGAGTTTTTTGCAATAATTTTAACCAGTTCTGAAATAACTAATCTGTTTATAATGCAACCAACCTGTATGGTTTTAACCTATTCAAAAGATTTACCTGTGTATAATGCTCCCCTACTTATTTTTGTTCCACTACCTTTCACCATCTTTGAGGTAGCATCTGGATTCTATCCTCCAAGAATTGGCATTTTTCTGGATAATAGAATGTTCTAACTGTTTGTTTTTTTTTTACAGGCGTTTAGAGAACTGAAGCTTTTCTTAAAGATTAAAAATATGGCTGATCCGGAAATTAAAGGTCAGGTCAGTATAGTGCCAACCAGTCTGTACCAATTTCTGTCAGGTGTGCAAAAAGATGTAAGACCTGGTGTTGTCCTGATAGATGATGATACCTTCTCTCTAATTGACTAATTCTGGATACTTTTCATTGATTGCCATTTCTACAAAGTCAAATTAGGAAGAGTACTTGTCTGAATTATATGGTCAGTTTTGCAGGAGAAGCTCGTAAAATACAATGTCTTTCATATTCCATCAGATGCATCTTCGGATGCAGATCAACTTTTGAAGTGGTGATGCATTTTCCCTTGAGATCTTTGTCACTCCATGTTATTGTAAACTATCCATTTTTCATCACCTGTATTCTTTTCATGATCTCCAACCAAATCAAAAAGAAAGAAGTGGCGAAATGTCACCTTTCATAATGCATACATCATAAATTTTGGTCATGTGTGAAATGAAATCCTGCATTCAAGTGCCACATATTGAAAAAGTAACAAACTTTTGTTCCAACTGAATATATTGTTGAATTTTTCCCCATCATATTTTAAGTTAAATTAAAATTTAGTGGGTTAGTTGCTGAAGATATAAATAACCACATTAATTTCTTTTTTTTACTTGACAGGTCTATAAGGTAGAAATAGACATAGATAGATAGATAGACAGGTAGATAGGCAGGCAGATAGATAGATAGATAGATAGATATAAACATAGAAATAGATAGATAGATAGATAGATATAAACATAGAAATAGATAGATAGATAGATAGATAGATATAAACATAGAAATAGATAGATAGATATAAACATAGAAATAGATAGATAGATAGATAGATAGATATAAACATAGAAATAGATAGATAGATAGATAGATATAAACATAGAAATAGATAGATAGATAGATAGATATAAACATAGAAATAGATAGATAGATAGATAGATATAAACATAGAAATAGATAGATAGATAGATATAAACATAGAAATAGATAGATAGATAGATAGATATAAACATAGAAATAGATAGATAGATAGATATAAACATAGAAATAGATAGATAGATAGATAGATAGATAGATAGATAGATAGATAGATAGATATAAACATAGAGATAGATAGATATAAACATAGAAATAGATAGATAGATAGATAGATATAAACATAGAAATAGATAGATAGATAGATAGATATAAACATAGAAATAGATAGATAGATAGATAGATAGATATAAACATAGAAATAGATAGATAGATAGATAGATATAAACATAGAAATAGATAGATAGATAGATAGATAGATAGATAGAAATAAACATAGAAATAGATAGATAGATAGATAGATAGATAGATAGATAGATAGAAATAGACAGAGATAGGTAGAAATACCTCTCTATATTCTGATGAGATGAGGTATTGCAATTATTTACAATGTTCAGAGTGATGGCTATCCTCATTTTTGTTGCCATATCCAGAAAGTTTCGGCTGTTGTACACTCCAGCTTTCTTACAGTGATCGGAATTTTGAACTAAACCCTTTATTTTGTCCACTAGGATAGACTGTTCTAGTTCCACATGCTATGTCACTTCTAGATATCAGTATCAGTGGTTAAAACAGCAGGAGTGTACAACAGCCAAAACATCTTGAATGTAGAACAAAGATGACGATAACCACTCGAACATTGTAAATAGCACAGATAGAAACAGATACATAACTCCATGAACACTGATTTAATCAGCAAAGTTTATTTTTTATTTTTATGAAAAATATGAATCTAATTTTAAGTTTACATTTGTAAAAGAGAGGCAAAAAAAGAAAAAGGCAGATAATTTCAAGATCCGTTGTTTCTTGTGACAATAATTGTGAAAAAGCATCAGAACAAAAATTATTCCGGAATAATTTACAGCTATTTGAAAAGAAAAAAGATTGCAAAGACCTTCAGGACAAGACTCTCACCAGCTCCCTTACAATATGCAGTGATTTCGTTTATAAAGCGTGTAATAATAAGCACTTGTTTTCCTATGCTTATGTTTTATTCTGGTCATTTCAGCAGTTCAGAAATTTACAACTACTTCCATAGAGTCAAATCACCTTCATTTCCTCTCTATTTTAAATGTAAGGAGAAAGTTCCATTGCAGAAGCTTTATCTCCCCAAGAACTGCCACTTTATAGAATAGACTCACATATTCTAGATGTTTCTCAAAACACTACAATTCTTTCCCCAAGTCAAAGATCAATCCTTTGTCTTCACTACCTACCACCTCTTTCATTCATAACACTAACCCTCTATATTGAGTGGCTTTCAAGCCAAGTATTCCATGTGCATTGTGATGCAGTCAATATTGTCTCGGAACAAGAAATCAGGGAGACGAGTTCGAATTCCAGTTGAATTCCTCACATTCATTTACGTGCAAATGTTCTTAGGAAAGGTTTAATCCCTTTCCTCCAGTTATGGGTTAAATAACAGGACAGATTGAGTTCTATGGCCTGGGCGGGTGACCAATCTACAGTAATGGCAACCTACTGCGGGATAATCTTCTGCACAAGTTAGCCATGTCATTTTGGGACATGATCGCCCAAAGCGTGTATCATGTATAGCACAATTGATTGCGTGTACATTAATATATATACATATACATATGAATTAAGACAAAAGGAAAACTTCTTATCCAACACATTTAGTCCTGTTCAACTTTATCACGGAAAATGTAAGGATTTTATTTTATTTAATCTTACCATTTCCCTTGAAGTCCATCAGAGGAGGAGACACATCAATTGAGGTTCTCCTTTTGTTTTTATTCATATTGTCCTTTTACTTTTTAGTTATATCTGAATATTTTATTTTTAGTTATGTCTGAAATTTTATGTGATATCTACTGAAAAATTATGTTTGGGAAATCTATGACTAATTAGTGATGTGTGTGTGTGTGTGTGTGTGATTTTGATGACTGCACAGTACAGTAGGGGCAATTAGGCAGTGTGTGCATTGTGGTGCGTTGTGGTGCAGTGGATATCGACTTGAAACAACAAATCAGAGAGCAGAGTCCAAATTCCAGTTAAATTTGCTGCGTTCACTTACGTGCAAATACTCTTGGGAAAGGTATTAATCCATCTCTTCTCTCTACTTATGGGTTAAATAACACGACAGATTGGGTTCTATAGCCTTGGCTGGCAACCACTCTACCACAGAAAGCAATGGAAACTTACTGCAAGATAATCTTCTACCCAGTCAGTCATGTCTCAAAAGAGACATGATCGCCCAAAGCATGTATCACATATGGCACTTAACTGACTGTGAGAAAAAGACCACAATGATGCTATTCACTCTACCAGAAATCTGGAAACAGCATACTGCACTGCTTGGCATTTGTGCTAGAAGCTCCAATACGAACATTTCAGAGTGTTTGGGTGTCACTCTGAGGACAGTGCAGAGAACTGATAAGTCTAATGATGATTACAAAGATGTTTGGAATGATCATGAGTGATGATGACATTATGCCTCAATTCATTTTCCCATAGTGTCCTAAACTCAACACAGAGGCCTACATGTTGCCCTATGTCTGGCAACAGGACTCTGTACCATGCCACAAAAACAAAAAAATGAAGTCATGGCTGTCAGACATATTTCTGTGACAAATTACCCCTTACATCTGGTCGTCTAAATTCCCAGACTGCAACCCATTCGATTATTATGCATGGGGCACAGTTGAGCAAGAGACCAACAAAACTCCTTGTAACACCAAAGATGAACTGAAGGCAAGGATTATGGCAGCATTCACCAACTTAAACAAATAAACTGTCCAGAAAAGGTGCAGGGGATTCTGAAGTTGTCTGGAGACTGTGGTTGAAGACAATGGTGATTTTATTGAATAAATTTACTTTTTAGTATTTCAAGATATTTTTGTGTAATTTTGGTAAATACATCTGTTAAAATGAAATGTCAGTGTTATTTTCATTTTTGTGTAATTTAAACAATAATTCATCCATCGCATCCTGTAAATTACATACATATATTTGACAAAAGAGTATGACAAAGCAGAAAAAGTTTGTGTGACACACTTCATCCTTTAGGACTTCATTGAACACTTACTATATAAGCCCACAAATATATATATATATATATATATATATATATATATATATATATATATATATATGCACAAGTTTTATATTTGGGCAAAAATCTCTAATATATGTCTCATTGAAAATGGCTGACAAAGTAATTCTATTGATTTTTTTTAGACATCGTACATGTCATTGTCTAATTCTAGTTGATGTTAAAGGTTACTTTTTTTAGTTTTAATGAGGAGTGCTTCTATTATAAAACAAGGAAAAAAACGAATTTAATGGATAAAGTTGTTTGAGTAGATATGACTTTTTTTTAATAGAATAATACTCTCTACAGGCCAGTAGACATCAATTATTCTCTTTAAAAAACAGATGTCTACTGAAACATGAATATCCATTGAATATAACATTCGTAGAACTTTTCTTTTAGCTTATTGCTTTCCAGTCAACTTTGATCTTTAAAAATTTAAATCCATTGTCATTTGTTATCTTGTTTCAATTCCTGTTCTTTTAGTGTTCCTTCTCCTTAATGATTTTGCTTTACTATAATTACACTAAGTAATCCTTCATGTCTTAGTGACTTTATTGCCTTTTTGAGTGAAATGATTAAAAAAAAAATGATCTTAAAAAGGTTAGACATGAATCAATTTATTTGATTGAAGCACAGCAGTTTTCTTGTTTTGTTTTAAAACATAAATCAACATCTTAGAGCAAAGTACATCTTTTGCTCAGTCAGCATTTTGTATTTCTTTTGTCAGCAATTCTATTTTCACAGAATGATGTGAAAAACCAAGTAAAATAAAACAAACTAAACTTATTAAAAACATTTTATAAGGCATCTGGAATTAGCAGAACAGAAATTACAATGACATTCAAGTTGCTTATACAGATTTTTCCTTTTCAATAGCAAAATCTGTTGAAAACTAATTTTCAAAAAAGAAACTGAACAGAAGAATAAATATATATTTTTTCCAGGTTTTTTTTTTTAATATTCTACAAAATGGCAAAAACTGTTTCCTTTTTATATATTAAAAAAAGTCATGATACCAGAATTTCTCAAAAATAAAACAAAAAATGCTCAATCTGAAAACCCCTTGGAAATAATTTGAACTTGAAGGTCAGCTAAAGAAATTCTCATGGCAATAATTTAGTAATTCTGACTATCTGGGTGTGAATTCTGTATGTGAGGAGCTCTCAGTAGCAAGAATTAAATTAAAGGTAATGTGGAAAAAGGCAGCAACTTAAAATGAAACACCCACTCCAGCTATTACCCAGAATACAAATCACCAACAATACAAGTTAGTGCAATGTGAACAGACTCAACTAAAGAAATTCAGTTTCAATGTACATTTTTATCTTTAAGTATCATTTTGCTTCAAATAATCTTCAATCAATTTTAGATAATTGTACAACCAGCCCTGGATTTTATATGATTGCTAAATTGACTAGATGTCATAAAATGGGTTTACCATACAAGTTCACTTAGCCACAACTCAAGTAGAAAAACAAAATAAAACAATTAGGATCTTCATTCATAAAACATTTGAGAAATTCAGTTTACCAGAAAAGCGATTTGTATGCAAAGGCTGATTGAAAAATTAAAAAATACCAAAGTAAATTGAATTATACAAAAAAAAGAAAAAAAGAAAATGCTTACTTTACACAGATGTCATTTTGCTCTGTGCTAAACAAGAGTCAACATTTTCTCAACTTGACAGCAGACAAAATGAGTGAGAAATGATAGAATACATTTAAGATTAAAAAAAATATTTGGCTAAATATATTAAAGTAACAGATGAGATTGCTGTTTTCCTTTCTCATTTATTTATTAATTTATTTCTAAATTGACATCAACAAATCCTGAATTTAAAAAAAAATAACTTCACTTCCTCAATTATACATGTAAAATAAGTTAGACACTAGTCTAATCTAAAAATATAAT
Organism: Ascarosepion bandense; assembly: GCA_037127315.1. Lineage (NCBI taxonomy): Eukaryota > Metazoa > Mollusca > Cephalopoda > Sepiida > Sepiidae > Ascarosepion > Ascarosepion bandense. The sequence goes on along the minus strand of JBBBDQ010001832.1, from coordinate 511,754 downwards.
CAATCACCCCACACCACAATTAATACTTATATGAATCACATATCCAGTGATCAGTTAACACTTTGTGGATAGGATGTTTGTATTCATTTCTATAAATCTATTTCTGAGATGAAGTATTGTAACTATTTAAACTATTCACTCTTTTCAGACTGTTGTCTTCATTTTTGCTGCCATATTCACAACATTTCAGCTATTGTATGATCATTAAGTGATATACATTGGAATTTCAAAATGAACCCTATATTTCGTCCACTGTGATAGATTGATCTCATTCCAAATGCCAAGTTGAGTTACTAAAGGGAAATAACTGAAACTGATATATTCAGCAAAGGCATGGCACGGTCAACAAAATAGAGTTAGGTTCGAAATTCCAAGGTATATCGACCTGAAGAAGGCCAGAGTGTACAATGGCTGAAACATCACAAATATAACAATAAAGATGAGGACAACAGACAAGCAATAGTGTAAATAGCTTTTTGAAAATTGTACAAATTAAACAAAAAGAATAAAAAGACATATCTGCTAATTTCTGTTTTAAGGAAAGATCTAAATAAGTTTATAGCTCTTGATTAAAAAAATATTACTTAATTATGCAGAAAAAGGTGGAATTTACAAGAGAAAGACAAGAATCTACAAGTGAAAACATACTGACAAACACTTGTTACATGTATATAAAAAAAAATAGACTCTGCATGTTGGTTATTATTATCTCCAACATCACAACAGTTGTATCCGTTCAGAGATAGGCAAGTTTCCCTTTTACAAAAGGTCTGAGGTAACAGAATCAGCTGTGAAAGGAAACTTTTGTCCACTTCAAACTTTCTTCCCATAATTTCTTCCTCACTTCTTCATTTTGAACAGATTCTGACCAGTCAGTCAAAGCACATTCCCTGAAAAAAAATTTTAAATACTTTAAAATTTAAAACAATAAAATAACAAAAAGTTCTTCTAAATTTGGTTAAAAATCACAACATCAAAAATAAAATTTTATAAAATAAACCTGAATAAAGACAGAAAAAAGATATTTCAAAATAAAAAAAAAAGTAACAGAAAATTCTCTAAAATTTGGTTAAAAAAAGAAAAAAAATATTGCAATACTAAAAATACAATTTCGTAAAATAAATCTGAATAACAATAGAAAATAAAAAAAATTGTTAAAATCACTTTCACGTCACTGAAATTTAATCTATGGTAACTTCAAGAACTGCACCGACTCAGTAATGGCCACCATCTCATTTTGGGGTTGATTAGGCATGTGTCACTAGCATATCAGCATGTAAAGTGGAATAGGCAAGTAAAGATTAAATTCTAGGTGAATATGTTGCATCCACTTTTGCACAAATACCCCTGGAAAAAGGATGAATCCGTCTTTTCACCCCACTAAGTTATTGGTTAAATAGAGTTGGTTGCCTTGGATAGTGACCAATTTAAGAGAAGAGAACTCTGAATTCCAAACCATTGAAAAAGCAATGGGAAACCATTCAACCATTTTGCCCTAAAAAAAGCATGAAAATTTACTACTAATAAGGAAAAATCTATGGAGAGTCTTGATTGCTTACAACCAGAAGAGATTTTATACAGATCAGTTAGTTAAGTGCCATATGTGATACATGCTTGGGTGATCATGTCTCTTTTGAGACATGACTGACTGGGCAGAAGATTATCCCGCAGTAGGTTGCCATTGCTTTCTGCGGTAGACTGGTTGCCAATCAAGGCTATAGAACACAATCTGTCCTGTTATTTAACCCATAACTGGAAGGAAGAGATGGATTAATACCTTTCCCAAGGGTATTTGCACATAAGTGAATGCAATGAATTCAGCTGGAATTCGAACTCGGCTCCATGATTTCTCGTTCCGAGCCAATATCCAATGCACCACAACACACATAGAAGTAAAAAAAAAATCATCCATACACAGAAAATTAAAATGGGGTGGGATTAACAATTTTTGAATGTAATGGGGTGGGATTACAATTTTTGAATGGTGAAGGCATTATTGTGATGTTTTCACTCTTCGGGGTTTATATATATATATATATATATAAACCCCGAAGAGTGAAGATATCACAATAATGCCTTCATCAAACTTTGAAGTCGGCAAGACTGAAATAACTTAGCTCAGCTAAATGACAAATTTCTCCACTTTAATTCTGTTAATGCTGTATTTCTATCTCAATATCCAACACTTTATGACAAAAAAAAAAGATGCTTGCCTAAAAAGTATTTCTACCAGTAATCTACTGAAAAAAACTGCAAATTTTTGTACTAAGTAATTTAACACACACACACATACATACATATATATATATCTATAAATATAGTGTATCGAGGCAGCAGATAATTTTCTAAACCTATACTGTTAAATATAAGAGACAATGAATGTCTATTATGTTTAATCATGAGCCATTCTAAACATCGTATTTTGGCTATAATTTCAGGTGAAAATAAAGACAAAAATTCTCCAACATTTGGATAATTTTTTATTAAGTTGGTTCTAAGCTTTCGGCTCACATGAGCCATCTTCAGAGAGGTTACAAGGAGGTTAACATAAAAATATCTACCATCAGCAACGATTTTATCTTGTGTTGACATAAAACTTTGCTAAGCAACAATAACAGTTACCAAAAATAGCAAACGCAGTTCGTAAATTTGTAATGCGGTTCTATGACATCACACCACGTGAGAGCTCGAAATGATAACAGAACCATATATTTAAATGCAATGTAATGTGTTATGACCAGATTTAAATGTGAGTTTATTAAGTGTGAGTTGTTTGGATTCAATGTAGATGGCCTCCAATATCTGAAGGTTCTTTTTACTGTGTGTATGAATGAGGATTATTGTATTGTTGACTAAAATCTGTGTGATATTACTACATGGTTATGTTTTTCTAAGAAATGTTGTTAATTGTACTCTGATCAGAAAGGTGACAAGTAAGTCTACGGGAGAGTGTGGTTGTAGTAAAACCAATATATGTAGTGGGTTTATTTTTAGTACCAGAGATACAATCTCTGAACGGGCATGTAAATTGATACACTACATTGGTTTCTGTAGAGAATTTAGTTGAGTGCTTGTAGGGTCATTAGAGACTATGCAATCAATTGTGTTGAATTTTTTATAATATATGATGAGCTTAATTTGATTATTTATAATCAGATAATACATTGAAAGGCCAGAGTAAAAAACTACTTACATAAAATATTTGCCAGTTGTCTGCTCGATGGAATCTTCAAGGGCACAATAGAGCATTGAATTGATGCCATCTTCAGGTTTTTTGAACAAATACCAAACGAATGGTGCAAAACAAAACTTGATAAATGAATGATTTCTAAATGGCATGTGACGATGCAAACTTGTGTTCACAACACCTGGATTCACACAATTCACAGTCACATCTGTACCTGAAAATACAAAAGAATTAGACTAAAGACAAATGCACATTACTTTAACATAAAAATACACTTCAGAAAACAAAAAACAGTAAAATCGCCATATTTATTATTGTTGCTGTAATAAATTTACCAAATATGAGTTTTGTTACAATAGTTTACAGTGAATGTATGGTAGGTTATTTAGTGCTATTGTTTATCTCTATGATAAGATATTAGCCTGATTTATGCAGTAAGTAGAAGTCTAAACTATCAATTTTGTAGTCTGTTTGAGATTATGGTTTTTCTCTATGGCAATAGAGATCAAAACCCTAATGAGAGTCAAAATGTCATGCTTGTAGGTCAAGGCATGTTTAGAAACTAAATAGGAAAATGAACAAATATTAAAAGTAAAAAAATAGTACAAATATATTTACATTACTAATTTGGAATAAAATACATCATGGAGATTTCAGAAGTGGAAAATCATTAGCAATCATAAAGCAATATTTAAATATTCCTAAGAGATTCCACCCTGTTCACATCCAATATTTGTGCATAAAGATTATGGGAGCCTGATGAGATCACAGTATCTTTTCTGGCTCACTCCTGGCATTTGCATTTTGGATGACTGATGAACTGTGATAATGCACAGTGTGTATCAACATGTTTCTTTCATTTTCTTTGATCAACCAAAGAAATACCAAGTGTTATTGATTATTGAATTCAAATATATAAGGACACAATACAAAAGCTTGATAACATCAAACAAGAGATGAATAGATTAACTGTCGACATTCTAAGAATGCTAAACTAGGTAGGCAAGTAATTGGGACTTCACAAGCAGCACACAAAGGATAATATGTGTAGGCAGAAAGAAAAATGAAAGCAGTGTAAGGTTAATATTAGATAATGATTAGAGAAAATGTGTTCTGGGATACTGCTAAATCTCAGATAGAATCTTGTTAGTTAAACTGAAAGGGAAACCATTTGACACAGCAATTATTGCTATATGCACACAGACAACACGGAAGAGAAAACTGATCACTTTTACAACTCTCTAGACAACACCAAGTCCCTAGACCAGTGGTTTCCAAATGGTACAGCATGTCTCATAGCTTCAGTGGAAGAAGATAGCAGGTGAGGCGGAATAATTGAAAGACAATCAAAGATTCAGTTTCAAAAAATTCATATGGAGGTGTGATTGGAAAACTTACCTGACAAGATTGTGTCAATGGATGGCAGAGAAATGGGGGAGGGGCCATAGAAAAACTGCTAACAGCCATAATAGATAGGAAGTTATGGAGAGTCATGATCACCCATGTCCTGAAGTGATGTGGCACATAGAAGTAAAAGAAAGGCCTCAATGGATGTGTACACCGTGTAGTGGTTATTGGTTGGAATCAATCTAAAAAACAACTTTGAATTCAGGGCTGTGTTGGCTGGTAACTCTACCCTGTAAAAACTCATTTGCTATGGAAACTACAGCAGCAATCATAATAGAAGTTTACCAGGTTAGCATGCAATATAGAAAAGTCTTAACCCTGAAACTGATACACTATTTAATGCCATTGTTTATCTCTGTGATAAAATTGAAGCTCTGAGTTTGGATGAAAAACTAATTTGATAAAATGAAACCTGCTATAGGTTAGAGCCCCAACAAAGTACAGTGGACTATGACTGATTTTATCTGAACCCAAAACACTGCAGCTTTATGACTGCATTGACAAATTCTAGAAAGGTGGGCTTCAAAGAAATCACTTGCTGAGAGGAAATATAGAAGTGCTCCAAGTGTCATCTAACTGTCCACTCCAGGCTGTGTCAAGTGAATCTGTGAATAGTTGAAAATATTGGAAACAGGACTCAAGTTTTCATTTCTTGCCATGATGTTATTTTAACATCTCATGCTCTTGTGAAGAATACACCAGGTTTTTCTAAGCTTTTGTAAAAATCAAAACACAATATGGGTTGAATTCTCCAGTCAGTGACAGATAGAGAAAGAGCCGTCAGATGTATGTTTACAATTCACTTTCAGATAATTTCAATTTTTGAATAACATTAACATAATTTTTTTTTTAAACTTCAGCTGTAAAAAAACAAAAATATCAAAAGTTTATAAAAAGAAAGCTTTTTTTTTTTTAATCCTTTCATCCTAAACAAAGTGGTAGATTCACAAAGACACTAGTGGTTAGAGAGTGTAAGAAAATATAGGAAAAATATATCAAAGAGTGGCAACAATACAAGAACAGGAATTAAGAAGACAAAAGATAATGATTGACACTGCATTTAAATTTCTGAAGATCAAACTTGACTGGGAAGCCAGAAAAAAGCTCCACAAACATGAAGTACAAGAAAAGAAACTGTTAGCATAGAAATTATGGTCACATTTAACCAACAGTAAAGTGATAAGATCTTGTCACCAATCTAGTAGTACAATTAAATTCATAAACTCTAAATATCAAAGAGGAAAGCTCATCTAAATAATTAACTTGTAGAAAAGGCACAGGGAAGCTATGCTACGACAGTGGGAAAGTGACTGAAGTTGAGATGTCAGGTCAGGGCTGATAATATTGCATACTCTTTGTACTTTAAAATTTCTAAATACATAGCAGAAGTAACAAACTAGATATGATAACAATATTCAATGCATAAATTAAGGGTCGACTTTATAAAAGCAAAAGAGATTCTTAGATATGACCTAACAACTGATTCAATATAATCGTTTCACTTCATGTCAGTAGAAAATCATTAAACCGAGAAGACATAATAAATCACTATCCTGGAGGTTAGCATCAGCCATGATGAAAGTTTAGAAAACAGGAATATCAATTTGTGTTTACCTTCAAGTTGCTGAGCAAGTTCAGTGGTAAACAGAGCAACAGCTAATTTGCTTTGAGCATAGGCATGACCAGGGTTATAGTCATTATCCTGATTGATGTCATCAAAGTCGATCACTCCTAACTGGTGGGCATGGGCTGTAACATTAATGATACGTGATGGGGCGCTCTTCTTCAAATGATCCAGCAACAAATGGGTGAGAAGAAAATGACCTGAAACCAAAAATGACAGATGAGAAAATGCAATTTCAACAACAATGGATTATTCTGACATTTAGTTCTTTTCTTATTTTATATCACCACACTTCTTTTGCTCATCCATTATTTGGCCGCTAAATTTCAGAGACATAAAACAAAAAAAGATACCTTCCAAGAGATTAAATCTCATGTACCATGAGGGCTTGCTATGTTAGGTATATTCAAATTCTACTCTTAGTCAATCAGTTAGGTGCCATACGTATGACAAGCTTGGGCGATCACATCTCTCTCAATCCATGACTGACTTGGCAGAAGATTTTTCCCACAGTTGGTTATCATTTTTTTCTTCAATAGACTGGTCGCCAACCAAAGCTATAGAACCCAATCTGTCTTGCTATTCAACTCATAGCTGGAGGGAGATTAATATATTTCCCAAGAGTATTCATGCATAAGTGAATGCAATGAATTCAACTGGAATTTGAACTTGGCTGATTTTTTATTCCAAGCACCATAATGATTCTACTTTCTTGTATTTAAATCTAATTTGAAATTCTAAAACGTCACTGTCATCATTATACAAGTTGTTCAGATGAGTATACTCGTTCATTTATCAATACATTTTGGCTAATGCATTATTCAGCCTTCATCAAGTGTATAAGTCATCTGTTGGGTGGGTGCAGATCCTAAATTCAGCCTTCATCAAGTGTATAAGTCATCTGTTGGGTGGGTGCAGATCCTAAATTCAGCCTTCATCAAGTGTATAAGTCATCTGTTGGGTGGGTGCAGATCCTAAATTCAGCCTTCATCAAGTGTATAAGTCATCTGTTGGGTGGGTGCAGATCCTAAATTCAGCCTTCATCAAGTGTATAAGTCATCTGTTGGGTGGGTGCAGATCCTAAATTCCTTCAGTATCTTCTGTAATTAGACTGGGAAAAAATCCAGCTCCAAATCAGTTAGCTTGAGCGATCATGTCTTTTTTGAGACCTGACTGACTATGACTAGGGGCATAAGATTTTCCTTGCTATTTCTCTTCTGTGGTAGACTGGTTGCCAACCAAGGCTAAAAAATCCAATCTGTCCTGCTATCCAACCTATAGCTTGAGAGAGGAGATGGATCTTTCCAAAAGTATTTCTTTAAAGTGAATGAAACGAATTTGACAGGAATTCAAACTCGGCTCTCTGATTTCTTATTCAGAGCCAATAACCATTTCACCACAATACACATCCCCAAATATCAGGTGGAAAAAACACATTTCCTAATCTTCTCAAGCGCAAAGTAGTTTTTCTGTTTTCTTCTTACTGGCTTACATGACCCTTTGACATGCGTCTTTCTTCAGCCTCTCACTGCTATCTAGTGAGGTTCACTATTACATGGACCTTGTCTGAAAAAGAGACAATGGGTTCCTGTTACAAATATTTCACTGATTTGCAATTTCACAAACAATGAATATCAAGAGATGCTGAAAACTTCTAAGACCAGTGTACTTCCTCAAATCTGACCAAATGAACAAATATCAAAATAATTTCATAATCGCATCTTATTTGAGCTCAAAATTTTTCAGCATCCTCTCATAGATTAGCAAAAAATTCTCTTATAAAGATTCTCTATTTCCTGACAATTGGACAGAGCAATTGCTGGAGGGTTTGTTTATGAAACTAGAGTTGGGATGATGAGAATAATATCGATCAACTAAGGGACAAATTTTATATTTGTACCGATCTTTAACATCCATATATACATTTATATAACACCAAAATTTTATATAGGATACAGTGTAAAGAAAGACTCCATATTCTGGAGGCTGTTGTATTAAGAGAGAAGCAGCCAACATTAAATAAAGTATCTTTCTCTATAGGGGAACATATACTGAAGGGAGGTATAAAAAAAAAATTTCAGTTTGACTGTTTATATGGCATCAGTTGAGGGACTTGAAATTGATTCAAACGTGAAGACTTCAGAATTAAAAACATTTGTGCAAATAAATAGACCAATCCTTGAAAATGAAGGTAGCAACATTCAAAAGTACTTAGGAAGAAAATATAAAATAAAAAATAAATATCAACTTCATCAAATTTGCCCATAATGCAAAACACATAATTTGGAAATTTAAAAAATTAAATTAAAAACTGACAGACAGAACTGGTTATTATTATTTAACCAAACATGTTTGAGATTATATACATATACTGAGTGCGATGGATAAATTGTCGCCATTTCATAATTTTAATTTTGTGCATGCATGTTGTTTGTATTTGATTTGTCAAATATACAGGATAATAATAATAATAATAATAATAACATTTTCAAATTATTTCTGTCAAAATTATACAGTGTATTAAAAAATTTTAAATCCAGTCTACGGGAATTAATACTCTGTCATTCTTTCCCAATGACAACTCTTAGGGGTTGCTGAAATGTTTGTGGCTCAACAAAGAAGCCACACCTATCTAATACCTGGTCCCATGATCATAATTTGGGGAAGTAGGCTGTGCCAAAAACTTTACAGGAGCAACAAAAGCAAATCACTTGTCTTTCTTCAATTGCTTACTTTTATCGAATTATTTTCTATAAAATCATTTCCAAGCCTAAAAAGATATTCTTTTATGTGTAACTTGCTATTCATAAATCCCAAAGTAATATGTCCTTCAAGTTTCAAAAAAAAAATTTTAAAAAAATAAAAGTACATTTTTTTTAATTTGATTTTTTACGGCTTATCAACACTTTGCAGGTTATTTTAAAGCCAGAAAATATTTTTAGATTGTAAGAATTTTGAGGGGATGATAATGACTTGCTAGTACAAGTCTTACTAATTCATCCATAGAAGAGGTAGATTCATATCTTTCCCAAGAGTATTTGCATATAAGTGAACAATGGATCCGAATGAAACTAGAACAAAAATCTTCAAATTGGAGCCATTATCCATTACACCACCCCTACATCCATACTTACATTACCTGGTATTCCTAAACAGTCCCCCATCCAGGTACTGACATGGCTCAACAAGGCTTAACTTCAGTGATTGTACTAAAACTAGTGTCTCAACGTGATATGACCATAAGCTGAAAAGTCTCCCTCTTAGTAAATATCAACATATATCTCAAAAGTAACAAGAAATATTTACGACATTTAATGAGCCATTTTGTAACTAAAGGCAATGATAAAGATATGAGCATCATAAGGGTTGAAAGGCCAACCACAAATGGGAAAAGAAATACTTACCAAGATAATTGACACCAAATTGCAACTCAAATTTATCTTCTGTTAAGCTTTTCGGGCACATCATTACACCTGCATTGTTGACAAGAATATGAAGTTGGGATTCAGCTGAAAGTTGAAAAAAAAATAAAGTAATGAGTCAGCCCCATTCTATTTTTGACTTTAATGGATATTTTTATTTTATATTTAATCATTTCACTCCAAGTAAGGTGGGACCACCACTGGGGATTACAGTGAGAGAAAAGACTGAATACAGGGGATATTGAAAAAAGGATAAAAGATGAATGAAATTCAAGAAAATAGAAGATGGCAATTAACATTATATTTAAATTTTTAGAAATTGTAGCTATCAGGAAAGCAAGCAAACTGAAGAGAGTTCCACAGGGGGGAAGTGCAAGAAAAGAAACCGAGTAGAAGTGATGATTACATTTAACTATTTCAATGGTAAAAAGGGTGGGACTTAAATGTCAATCTAGTAGCATGCTTAAATTCACGTGGTCAGTTTGTTTGTTTTGAGGCTTAATGACCTATCAATCCTTATGGGATCATTTAAGGTCATAACCAATGATTTTTGTGTAAGGTTATTTTATTTTTACAACATTTTTCTTTTCGAGTATCAAGGTTCATTGGGATCTGTTTTTAAGGGCAGGGTCCCGAAATGCTACCCTTGTTATTTAACCCATAACTGGAGGGAAGGGACAGATTAATACCTTTCCCAAGGGTACCAGTGCTTAAGTGACTGCAGGGTATTCAACTGGAATTCGGACTCGGCTCACCAATATCTCTTTCCGAGCCGATATCCACTGCACCACAACGCACATCCGTCACTATACGCTTACAGCACCTGGTATTCCCAAGCGGTCACCCATCTAAGTACTGACCAGGCTCAACGTTGCTTAACTTCGGTGATCGAGCGAGAACCGGTGTATTCAACGTGATAGGCCGTAAGCCTACATGTGGTCAGAGCATAAAAAAAACTCATCAGAACAGTAGCTGTGAAAATATTTGTATCTGAATTTTAAAAATGTAAGATGTCCCATTTTAAAAGCTTGCTTGGTGACAAAGGTGGTCAGATATTTTTACAGGCACCAGTAGTTAGCATTCAAGTTTAAGTAAAAAAAAAAAAAAAAAAAAAAACAAGGTTTAAAGGGCAGAGAAATCCAATCCATCCAATTTATGAATGATCAATCTATCTCATTCTAAAAATCCAATTTATCCGATTTATAGATGACCAGTCCATCTCATTCTGGAAATTCAATTCATCTAATTCTGGAAATCTAATCCATCCGATTTATGGAATACCAGTTCATCTAATTCTGGAAAAAAGTTGAGTATATACTCTTCAAAGTAAACACAAGAAAAATCTAAGAAATAAACTATCCTCACCTCATCAGCTGCAGTCGAAATCACAGAGATGTTATGAACACCTTAAGCATTCCTGTAGCTATATATTACATGCACCCATAGGGCTACATCGAGTTTTAAATTTCAGACTGACCTTCTCCTAGACTGGTTGCCAACAATCTCAGTGTGTGAGGCATTGATACAAGATTATAGTACTGTTCACTATGCTTGGCACATAGCCATTCTCAATGAGCATTTTCAGAGAGTTTCTGAATTCTTAGGTGAGGACTAATAATCTCTAGTTAACACATTCAAGCAGTTTAGAAGCAACGCTCAAACAATTTTCATTCTAGGCCAGAGGTTGTCAAACAAACAATAATTCAGTTAGAAGTTTAAAAGCAATAACAGCAAGGCAGCAGGTAGTTGCTGTTTTTTTTTTGTTTTTTTTTTATAATCATTTCACTCCAAGCAAAGCAGGACTGACAGTGGTGTGCAGAGAGTTACAGAAAGGAAAAAACAGCTTACAGAAGATGCCAAAGAAAGGAGGGGAGGTGAATGGAATTTATGGAGGTAGACAGAATTTAGAGAGATAGAATATGGCAACTGACATTGCATTTGAACTTTTGAAGATTGTAGCTATCAGGAAAGCAAGTATATAGAAGGGAGTTCCACAGACAGGAAGTGCAAGAAAAGGTTACTAGCGTAAAAGTGGTAGTTACATTTGATCATTTTGATGGTAAAAGGGTGGAGCCTTGATGCCAATCTAGTAGCACAAGTAAAAACCATATAGTCAGGACACCAGGGAAAGAAAATGATCAGAACAGAAGCCATGAAAATATTTGGAGAAAAGACAGAGGGAAGACACATCCCGTCGATGAGAATGTGACTGAAAACGAGCTGCCAAGTCAGGAGCAACTACGTTTCAGATCCTCCTCTGGATTGTGCTGATAACCTCAAGATGTATAGCAGGTAGTTGCTGTGAACAGAAATATGGGCATGGTGAAATTCAATGATATTTCAATCTTCAAAGTACTAAAGACTCTAGCTAAAGCTGAATTGGTTAAGCATCTCATTTCACATGGTTTTCTTTTGGATAAACAACAAGTCACCCATTTTTCCAGGTATACCACTACTGCACTGATCGCTATTACTGAATTTGTCTATCAGGCTTTAGACAAGAATTGCAAAGCCCAGGCTGTAGCTTTAATTATCTCAAATAATTTGTTTAATCCAATTATTCTTAACAAATTATGTAATAAAAATCTTGTTGAACAAACATGCTTCTAGTTCATTTCACATTAATTTGAGAGATTCCCCACGTTTCTAACTTGGGACATACGTTGTTTCTTTTTATCAACCTTCCCAATATCAACAAGTTATTTATGCTGATGACAACTTTTTACTCGTGTTTTAATAGCAAGTCTGACAGACACAACCAAGTAAAACTGGCAACTGTTCTCGATAAAGATCTCCAATCAGTGATTAACTGGGGCAAGTAATGGCTTGTAAATGTTAACACCTCCAAAATGAAACTTCTTTCATTTAATCTCCATAGAGAATTTTTTTCTGCTTTCTATTAGCGTATGACTGATGCTAACCTCCAAGAGACTTCTTGGTCTCATGTCTTCTACTGACATGAAGTGGAGCAATTATAATGAATCAATTGCTAAGAATGTTGCTTCACTGTATCTCATGTCAGATAGATTATCTCACCAGAATCTAACATGCATATTTATAAACCTACTATTAATCTGTGCAGCATTGAATATTGATGCCATATCTGGTCTGGTCTGGTCTGGTCTGGTCTGGTCTGGTGCTCTGGCTATATATCTGGAGATATCCAAAATAGGATTTGTAATGTTATCAGTCCTGACCTGGCATCTCAACTTTTCTATAAATATTTTCGTGGCAGTTGTTTTGAGTGCTCCTCTTTGGTACTTCAACTGCTAGATTGGCAACTAGGTCTCACTTTTTTTACTGTTGAAAGAGGTAGATGTAGCCATAAGTTTTATTTGAAATTATTTGTTTGAACAATTTTTTTTAATTTTTGATCGATACTCATATTTAAGTAGATATTCTGCTTTATAATCAAACAGTATATATATTTATTTCTATTGGCCTGATTATTTACGATAATTTTTTATTACGAAAATGTGTGTCATTAGGCAGGATTCGAACCTGTAACCCCTATCCACATAGGGGAAGCCACCAATTGATCTGGCGCATCTTAGATTTCTCGACCATGAATGACCAACAGTCTAAACAAAGTCAAATCAAGCCTATATAACACAATTTTCAATTCACGCAAATAACTATATCTCCTCTGAAACGTATAATAATGTCAACAAATGTAAACATGTTACAGAAATTAATGAAATGGTTATAAACAACCAACAATTTGAAATTATTTGTTTGAACATTATTTTTGATCACTCATATTTAAGTAGATATACTGTTTTATAATCAAACAGTATATATATTTATTTCTACTGGCCTGATTATTATATTGTTCAAACAAATAATTTCAAATCTTCGTTAATAAGCTTTATTCTAATAGTTTCTTTTCTTGCAATTCTTGCCAGCCAGTGGAACTCTCTTCCAGCTTCTTGCTTCCCTGCCAACTGCAAGGTTCAAAAATTGAAATGCAATATCAACTGCCATTGTCTCTCTTCATGAAATATGTTCTTTCGCCACACTAAAGTTTTCTCACTCTTTTTCGCTCCCAGTAACCCCTCGCATCTTAGTGGCATTATTGCTTTTCTTGGGGTTAAATGACTAAAAGAAGAAAAATAATACATAGGTGAGTTACCTGAGAACTGAGGTACACTCTTAGATATTTATTTATTTAATATTATTTTGGGTATCACAAAATTATTGGCAAATAGATCTCCTTGTTTTACTGTTGAATTCGCTGGATGTAACCAAGTTCTATTCTAACATCCTTTCTTGCCTGCAGAACACATCTCCAATTTCTTGCTTTTCTGCCATCTATGATCTTCATAATTTAAATGCAATGTCAATTGCCATTTTCCAGGAACCTACACTATTCAGACTATTATCTTCATCTTTGTTGCCATTTTGACAGTTGTACTCTCCAGTCTTCTTCAGGTGCATACAACAGCCAAAATGATGTGAAAATGGCAACGAAGAGGAGAACAATAGTCTGAATAATGTAAATAGTATAAATACTACCTCATCTCAGAATACTTCCAGGAACCTGTTCTTCCATTGTTCTTTCTCCTCACTGAAGTTATCTCATTCTCTTCCACTCCCAGTAACACTTGGCATCTTAGTGACATTATCGCCTTGCATAGGCAAGAGGATGAAAAAATAAATAAAAATGAAAGGTCAAGAGTTTTTCCATAAAAAAATATTTGGAGTCTGACTTGCCGAGTTATAATTCCGCATGACACTACAGCTAGTTTGGGAGCATAGTGTCTAATATTGACTAGCAATCAAAATTTAAAAGTGGGAATACTAAATTCTAAATATTATGTCACTTTTGAGGGTAATGCAAAAAGTGAATATTAAATAGAGTTGACTGAACAGTTGAAAAGGTCAGGACTTGACAAATTCAGCTGACAGGTGCTAACAGGAAGCTCTCCAGTCTTAGGGTTTAAAGAATTGTTTTGAAAACCTCATAGCAGAGAACGGAAAGGAAAACACTGAATTTCAAACTGTCAAGATGACGACAGGAACCCACCCCACCACATTTCCCAAGAATGCATGGCAATTCACAAATAATAAAGAAAAGGAATCTGTGAAATGTCATGGTTGCCTACGTTCTGAAGAGACACATCATAAAAAATATCAATACTCACTTTATAATTATCTAACCCTGACAAAGAAAAACAGTTAACAAAGCTGTAAAAAAAAAAATGAATAAAATAAAAAAGTTAAAAAATCCTCACATTTTTTAAACTCTTCAGCAAATGCTCGAACTGAATCCATGGAACTGAGATCACAATGTAATGCAATGACATTGATGTTGTCACATGTATCTCTGATTTCCTTGACCACTTTTTCTGCTAATTCTGTGTTACGGCAAGCAAGCACAACACGGGCACCTGCAAATAAAACCACCAAAATAACATGAAACCAGTATTACATACCTCTTGAAGCATGTGAAAATACATATGAAGTATGTTGAAATATGAAGTAAACATTACATATCTCTTGACAAATATTTCCTGCAAATGCAACCAATTACACTGAATAAGTTCTCATAAATTATTAATGCAATGTAATGCCTAAGATAGTTTGCATTTTTGTAAATACACAGAAAAATAAAATTAGTTTGTAAACTTTAATAGGGAAAAACAAAATTGAAGCCTTTATTTGTAATATTTTTACAGTTAACTGAGTATTTGTATATTGGATGTCATCAAAGTGGGTTTGTAGAATTACAGCATAACAAAAAATATTGTCCATATCATTTTGGTAAACAAAAATACAGAAATTATCATCAACTTTCCATATATTTCTGTACTAGCAGTATAGCGTTTCTCGGGTGTAATGAAAGCTTTAAAACTAATCCATGGCCCTCGAGCTCAGACTCTTTGGACGTTGGCACGAAAGACTAAAAAGCAATAGTTGTTTCCAGTTAAAGTGAAACCATAGACTGAAAGAAAAATGAATGGATGTAAGTCAAATTTTGATTTCCTGGTATCGATATCAAATAAGTTTTTTCTTCGTAAACTGAATTTTGAAGGCTAAATAAGTCCTCTGAGTAAATGGTATCATGGCTGAGACAAAGAACTACAATTATACCTACTTAGAGCCAAACCCGAAGCAAAAACTAAAATAAAAGGGCTGAAAAAATACAGACATACAGGCAAATAAACAGACACACACACAAACATCTTGCCTTTTACATATATATATATATATATATATATATATTATCGATTTTCTGCACTATTGTAAGAACTGCAACCTTGAAACTTCTGAATATCGTTTCTTATGCCTTTGTCTATGAGTGTATCAAATTTGATTAAAATCAGACGACTCCTTCTATAACCCGATTTTTTTGATTATCGATATTTATCGGGGGTACCTCGACACAAAACCTAGCTAAGAACACTTGCAGACACTTATAGTACAACTGTGTCAATTTTCAAGAAAATCAGTTCAGCCGTTTCGGAGTCTATAGGTAACGGACACACCCACCCACACAAAGTTCCTTTTATATATAAGTTTAGATTTAGATATAAGATGGCCTTTAAATCCCAATAATCAATCTTAAAAATTGGGGGTTGTATTATACTACAATTCTAAAAAGGAAATCTTAAATTCTGAGGGATGTTTATTGATAAGCTAACCTCAGCCTCAGTGCAATAACCAATAATATACATGAAAAGAGTCACATTTTTAAAACCATTTCTTCCTTATATATAACGGGCATAACTTCATAATAAATTGCCTATTTGAAGAATACTTCCATATCAATGAAACCAACTTCTATCCATGCAAGCTCAGCTGAGAAAATGTAAACGAGTTTTGTGTTCACAGCAATAGAATGTACTATTATTGTACATTATCATACTCTTATTAGCAGTATTTTGTTATTGTTGGTGAAGTATAAGTAAATGGCCATTAGTACATCAGGTTGTTTGTAACTGTTTAGATATATGAAAAGAAGAATCAGTATTTACAAGAGATCATGTGATGAAACGTAAACAAAACAATGGTTTCCCATTTAGGAACAGGTATAGGAAAAACATGATTGAATAGGTTTTGTTATTTTTGTTTATTTTTAATTTGTAAGGATACAGTAACATTTCCAGTAACATCATCTAATAACCAACAAGCAGTCATCTTATACTATAGGTATAGGATAAATTTATGAAAATTTGCTATAATTTTTTAGGTTGCCTTATCTGAAGGTTGCCTTATCTGAAGGTTGCCTTATACATGAAAATATATAGTAAATATATTCGCAGAAAATAGGAGAGCATCATTGAGAGTTCAATTTTGCATGATGAACTTAAGTGAGATGTCCCTACCTCAACAACAGGTAAAAAGAAACTCAAATAATAGCTGAAATTGATGTTGCTATAAGAGTCAAGTATAAAGGGAAGTACAAAATTATATGTGGTTAGTTCAATACTGGCTGTCAGTTTGGACATGAATGGTCTTTCTAAATTCTTGTATAATTGGCAAGTATTAGTTTGATTGACCTGAAAATTAGAATCAAAATTCACTTCTTGAACCCAGATTCCAAAATAAGGGGAGATAATTGGATACAATGTTTTTTAGATATAGTATTATTTATAGATATGCATTGTGGTGCAATGGATATCAGCTCAGAATGGGAAATTGGAGACCCAAGTTCAAATTCCAGTTGAATTCAATGCATTCACTTACACACAAATACTCTTGGGAAAGGTATTAATCCATCTCTTCTCCCTCTAGCTATGGATTGAATAGCTGAGTAGATTGGGTTCTGTAGGTTTGATTGGCAACCAGTTTACTGCAGAAGGAAATGGCAACCTACTGCAAGAAAATCTTCTGCCTTGTCAGTCTTGGATCAAAAGAGACATGATCGCCCAAGTGTGTATTATGGATGACACTTAACTGATTGATTATTTATGACAAAAGTATCAAAATGATCACGCAACAAATCCAGAAATAAATTTAATCTTGAAAAGAAACAAGCAATTGACAATGCTTTTATTAACAACAATGGTTACCATAAAAGATCAGAAACATAAAAAAAAATATGGGTTCTAAAGAAACCCAGAAAGGTGCTTAAGAAAACACCCTTACAGAATGCTATAGGCATGATTACAAATGTTCACCAACAGAAAGAATTACATCAAAAATATAAATAAAAGTTTTTATTTTGAATTTATAAACACTGGAATTTTATTCTATATTTGACAGACTGATTTCTGGTAGTAAAAATAAAATGAACTGTTACAAATTCATAGAGCCACACATTCAAATAGTCACAAATTCCAGGAAAAATTACATACTTCAAGTGTGATGGGCAGAATCACCTGGTAAGAGACTGCCTAAGTCAATAAAGAAAGGCTGAGAAAACTGATAGAACTTATATAGTTGCAATGCCATCAGTGTGACCAATTAGATCACTTGGTTTGAAATTGCTTGGGAAATAAACACCAGCACCAATCTTCTCACCCCAAAAGATCTAGGTTGTAATAGAGGTATGTGTTGATAGATTTCTTGCAAGATTTCAAGTCCTTCAATGTATTGAGAGACCACAATTACATGCACTGTCAAATTTAAATGTATAGAGAAGGCACAAGAATAAAAGACAAGCTTCTTTTTTAACAAGGAATATTCAGAAAAGTAATTCCAACATATTGTAGACAAAGCCAAACATTAACTAATAGAAAAGGCTAATTTTTCTGTACAGCTTATAATGTGACCTTTTTAATGGCTTTTAGAGAAGGATGAAGCATCTAACAAAGAGGTTTAAATTCCATTCTCCCAGTTTGGTTTGCCTTAATTGATTTTTTTTCCTTTCTACATTATCCCATCTCTGCCACTCTGTAATGAATGGGCTTTATAAGGAAGTTCAAGTAACACTAAAAACACTGTTTATTAGCAAGCCAAGAATTTACAATGCAACTTTTCTTTCTCCTCTAAGAGTTTACAGCCATATAGTATTGAAACCCTGGTTCCCATATGATCACCAAAGTTAAGCAACATTTAGCTTGGTCTGTACTTAGTTGAGTAACTGCTTGTGAATATCAGATACTGTAAGCTTGATGTGTGGGTGGTCTAATGCAGTTGTTCCCAAACTTTTTTCTTCTGGGCTACATTTTTGTAATGAAAATTTTCTTGCACATTACCAAATTTTATGTGATTAAAAAGTACATTTAAAAATAAAAAAATGACTAATAGTGTGTTAAATATTATATATAATACAAATAAGTTATAATATGATTAAAGTACAAAATTTAATGAAAGGTATGAGCTTGTTTTTGATAAGTAATCTCCTTTATATTAAGGCTAGTTTGAGATAAACAAAGAAGCCTTTCTCTTTTTGGTTTTTGATATTTGTCAGAACTGAAAAGGCATAAGCAGCCTTATATTTATAACTATTTATACCGGGACTCGTGCATGCAATTACAAGTAATCCATAATAAAATTTTGCAATCACATTTATTTTTGGCATATAAATTTTTTGAAACTGTTTCTAAATCTTTGACTGTCTTTCAATCATTCCACCTCACCTATGAGGTGTGCTGCACCATTTTGGAACCACTGGTCTAATGGATAATGGCTCAGAAATGCATTTGGTTCATTATAATCATTTACAAACAAATACTGTTGGGAAAGATATGAATCCACCTATTCTCCCTCCTTTACGGGTTAATTAGTAAAACCCGGACAACTTAATTGTACGGGTTTTACTAATTAACATCATTACATAAAAAAAAAATCTTACAATCTAAAATATTTTCTGGTTTTGAATAACCTGCAAAAGGCTGATAAGCTACAGAAATGAATCAATCAATTCTCCTCTAAATATGAACTTTTATTTATTCTTATAGCATTTGGCCAGCACTACTATTACAAATAAGGATGCAGGCATTGCATGGGACGAACCCTTCAAAACTATGAACAACTTTCAAAGTTTTTTTTAATTATTATGAGCGGGTAATTACAAATGTTTCTGTGTAATGATAATAGTGAGGTTAATCGTTTCCATGCAAGAAACATTCAGCATTCATTGACAAAACAGCATTATTGTTGGTTGAAGTTTTTTTCTCTTAAAACAAGTTTTCAGTAAAAATAGGCTTTCCAAGTCCACCATTATCACTCTTTCATTTTACTGATGGAAGTTTCCTGCTTAACATTTGGTTTAACATGGTGCAGAAAGATGAAATTCTTCATTATGTTGTTATTTTCTCTTTGGCTTACATGTGCTATCTATTTTAGTTGTTGCTTCTGTTGGAAGTCTTCAAGTGATGAGTTTTTTGTTATTTGGTAAAGTTCTTTGGGATTTTATAACACCAGTCTATAAAAACTGATGAAAGATTGTCTTCTTTAACACCTACAGGATTCATTTATACAAGAACCTGTTTAATTTATTTGTTTGAACATTATTTTTAATTGATACCCGTAATTGAGTAGATATTCTGTTTTTAATCAAATAATTTATTTATATATTTCTTTCTTTTGGCCTGATTATTTACAATAAATTTTGTTACAAAAATGTGTGTCATTCAATAGGATCTGGTGTGTCTTAGACTGCTCGACTACAAATGATTTATCATAAATAATAAAATTTATCGTAAATAATCAGACCAGTAGAAATAAATATATTGTTTGATTAAAACAGAATGTCTACTCAAATACGAGTATCAATTAAAAATAATGTTCAAACAAATAAATTAAATATCTCAGTTGTTAAAACCATTTCATTAATCTTTGGGATTTTCCATAACAAGAACCTGTGTTTCAACATGATACGGCCGTGCACACAATTGTACAATGGAAATATTAGGTTCTTGCTAACATCTTAGAAATTCTTCTTATATTTGCTAAGTCACTGTAAATGAAAATTGCATCATCATTTGGGAGGGTAATAAATCCTTTCATATTTTTAATAAACTTTTTTATAATTTTTTTTGTTTTAATAAATGAAACTGCTATCTTTTAATCATCTGAGAGAACCCTTTTTATCTTCCATCAGTACGACTGATGATAACCTCCAGGAGAATGACTCATTGCCCATTCTCAGAATAATGAAGTGGAAAGAGTAAATTGAAAATGCTAAATCTGCACCTAAAAAATTTGGTTCACTATCTCATGCTAGACAATTTTTCTCAAGAGAATCTATTTTAAGTTCACCATTTGCCAATGACTTGAATATTGGTGCCACATCTAGTCTGGTGGTCCTGCTATATATTTAGAGATTCTTGGTAAAATTGAAAAAAGAATCTGTAATGATATTGGTTCTGACCTGGCATCTCAGCTTCAGTCTCTTTCCTCTTTCCTATAATATAACTTCCCTGTGTCTTTTCTATAAATACTTATATGTTGCCCTGATGAACTTTCCTCTAAGGTACCTAGACTTTATGAATTTAAGCACAGCACTATGTGCGTTGTGGCGCAGTGGATATCGGCTCGGAACAAGAAATCGGGTAGCCGAGTTCGAATTCCAGCTGAGTCCATTGCTTTCACTTACGCGCAAATACCCTTGGGAAAGGTATTAATCCGTCTCTTCCCTCCAGTCATGGGTTAAATAACAGGACAGATTGGGTTCTATAGCCTTGGTCAGCAACCAGTCTACCGCAGAAAGCAATGGCAACCTAATGCGGGATAATCTTCTGCCCAGTCAGTCGAGACATGATCGCCCAAGCATGTATCACGTATGGCACTTAACTGACTGACTGACTAGATTGGTGACAAGGTCTCATCAATTTACAGATGAAATGGCTAGATGTAACCATATGTTCTATGTTAAAAGTTTCTTCTGTCACACTAGTGGAACTCTCTTCTGGATTATTGCTTCTTTTTTTTATACTGATCCCTTCCAGTTGTCTCATCAATTTCTTGATGGTAGGATGGAATTCATCAAGGAATTTTTTACCCCAATTATTTTCAAGTTTTTCTTCTTTTTTTTTTTTTTGCAGGGGTTTAAAAACAAACTTATAGTAACTGTGACAAAATCTGTATTCCGTTGTATATGTTAGCCATTGCTGGTGATAATGGCAAGCCCATTGGTAAGCCTGCTGATATATATCTAATCCTATTTCAAAGTGTGTTGTTTGTGTACAAAAAGTCAGCATCTCCATCAGGTAATTTATTGGAAAACTGGTACATTCTCCTAGAGACAAATCTGAAGCTAGTCTGTCCCTGATAACCAATAGTGCTTACCAGTCAACTTTGATCGTTCAAACATTTTTATGCAATGTCAAATCATTATCTTCTGTCTTCTTATTCTTTTATTGTCCTCTCTCTTCTTAATAGTAGTTTTTTTCATATTCACTAACACTCAGTAATCTCTCTGCTTCCTAGTGGCTTTATTGCCTTGTTTGGGGTGAAATTATTTTTCAAAAATCCTATTTTATGAAAGAACCAGTAAAAAAGTTGGAAATGAAAATTTGTATAAGAACAAAGAAATAAACATACCTCTTTGGGCAAAAGCTAAAGCTGCAGCTTTTCCCATCCCACTTGTGGCCCCTGTAATCAATACAGTTTTCCCTTTCAAATGCTTCTTGCTCTCATAAGGAGTACCTCGTAAATATTGCCTGATAAAAGAAAAATAGATTTATTCTGAGTCAAGAATTTTGAAACTTTCTTAGGCATTAGTCAGAACTGTTGCTCAAACATTTGTTCTTCATTTACACTGTTCGAACCATTGTCTTCATCTCTCAGCAGAGGGAACAAAAACTTGGAAAGTTGAGTTATCAAGGGGAATTAACTAAAACTGCAATATCCAATGGCATGGCATATGGAATTAAAACAATCTATACTCCTATGGATTAAATAAAGGGTTCGGTTAAACATTTCAACAAATATAACTTGAAGAAGTTCGGAGTGAGCGTACAATGCAGAAACATTGTGAATATTGCAATAAAGATGAGAACAACAGTCTGAACAATGTAAATAGTGTACAGTTACAATACCATACCTCAGAAATAAATACATATGTTGAATGATCGGTATGGATCCAATATCCCAAGAGCGTAGAACAGTCAAAATGTAAATATGGCAAAAAAGATGAGAACAAAATTTGAATAGTGTAAATAGTTAAAATACCTCAGAAATATAGACAAATTTGTTATTCATATTTGGAATTTAATTCTTAATTAATTGGAAAATTAAATGTGAAATGAAGTCAACAAAATTTATAGAAAAAGAATTATTTTTCCAATCACAATATTGTCTTTTCCTTCAATCTTTCAGATAGAGTCATAAATATTTTCTGATTTTGCTTATCAATTTAATTCTTAAAATGACAATTGGGTCTCAAAAACAGAAATTACTTATGACCACTTCAATTCAGTCCTGACTCTTGATAATTAGGATATTGGTAAGATGCTTGAAAAAAAAAAAAAAAAAATAATTAAATAAGGGCCCAAAAATGGTAGGGTAAAAGAAAAATCTGCATCTTCAACATTAGTAATGTCTTTCATTTAAAGCTTTAAGTTGTATTCAAAACTCAAACAGAACTTGGTTTGGTGTATAAAAAGGGTGATTTTTTTTTTCTCTTCAAGCTGTTAGTAAAAGACATTAGTAAAGGTGAAAATGGAGACTTTATTGCACTCTGTCTATTTACCCAACCATTTATAGATTGGAGCTATTAATCTGTGCTACTAGACTGGTATCAAGGTCCCTCTCGTTTACTGTAAAAATAGTTAAATGTAACCCCCTCTTCCACTCTTTCTTTTCTCGAACTTCTCATTTGTGGAGCTCACTTCTATTTGCTTGTTTCCTTGATAGCTACAATCCCCCTAAAGTTTAAATGCAACATCAATTGCCATCTTCTATCTACTTGATTCCTATCTATCTCTCATCTTTTTTTCAACATCCCCTGTTCTTTTTTATTCTCTCACTATAACCACCTGTACACCAGTGATATTCCTGCCTTACTTGGGGTGAAATGAGTATTAAAAAAAGAAAAAAAAACATTTATAATTCTTTCCAATCAGTAAGTCCATTTTCTTACAAGCCAGAACTTCACCACTCAGGAATAAAATGAAAATTTACTTGGAAAGTAACTACCAAAATAATTTCCTGTCAAGATAGAATTAATTTATATAGAATGAGGTTGGTGTTGGATGCTTCAGTGTGTTATAAGTTTGAAATTTGCAATATTTATCAGTAAAGAATGTTCAATATTGATATTTCTACACAGTAGCAGATCTAATGAAGCTTAAGCTTTAGGGCCCCTAATTCTAGAGGAGCCCCTGAAGTTACTTTTTTAATGTTAATTAAAAAAAATGCTGTTATTTGTTTTTTTATCAGTGTTTGTTACTAAAATAAGGCCATTTAGTGATAGACTCATAAGCCAATGGGTTGAAGTAGCTACTGTTCACCTTAAAATATACTCTCATAGCCTTTCCAAATGGCCTCAGAATTCCCCTATAATTGGTTAAATTTCAAAATTTTCTTGGGAACTTGCAGCACCCAAACCCCCAGCAGTATGGTTCCATTGAGCTCATCAGAATCTATCATAGCCTGCATTTTGGCAGCTGAATTCTCAAATCTATTGTTTCTGGTTTGAAAAAGGCCTCATACCTGTTCAAGCTTCAAGTCACCAAAAATGTAAGTCCACCACTGTTTATAGATATAGACAGTACTGACATAGGAAAGAAAATTGCCTGGTGATTGTTAGTTTCATAGCACAAGACTGTGTGTATGTGTGTAGGTTACTAATTCTTACTGTGGTAAACTGGTTACCAACCAAAGCTACAGAACCAAGTCAATCCTGCTATTTACCCATAGCTGGGTTGAAAAGATGGATTCATACCTTTCCCAAGGGTTTTAGCACATAAGTGAGTGAATGAAATGAATTCAACTGGAATTTGCTCTCTGATTCCTCAATCCAAGCCACTATTAATTACTCTACCGTGTATCTCGTAATGTATAGTTCTGCAATATGGTTCAATATGTTATTAAAAGCATCATCATAAGTGATGCCATATTAAATATGCCACATTAATTCATTGAAATAAGAACATTTATTTAACAACAGACACCAATTAATCAAACACTAACTAACCACGACGCTGTCCTAAAAATTCTTAAGATCAACAAACAAAATGAGTTTCCCATATCACAAAAAAAAAACCACACAAACACGCAAAACTGACCAAGTAATCAAACCCCTCCACACACCACTTTCTTCAAAATTCTAACCAAAAGATGTACCCGACCGATGGGAGCGTGCATTCCGGCGGATAGTGCCATTGGTCAGCAGTTTGGCACTTGCACACCAGGTTCTTCAGGGGTCTAGCGGTCAGCATGGAAGACGCGTTCCCTTCATTATCAATAGCCCCAACCAACCCAATTGGCGTAGATAGACTAAACTATCACCCGGTTCACACTCCACCCACGTCTATTGAACAGGTGAAGAGGCTCATCCCTTGTTTCCTGCTTAGGATGCGGTTTCCAGTTTTCTCTTTTCCAATCTTTTCACTCTTTTCTTTTCTTTTTTTACAATTGGAGTAGATAGACTAAACTATCGCCCAGTTCACACTCCACCCACATCTATTGAACGGGTGAAAAGGCTCATCCCTTGTTTCCTGTTTAGGATGCGGTTTCCGGTTTTCTCTTTTCCAATCTTTTCACTCTTTTCTTTTATTTTTTTACAATTGGAGTAGATAGACTAAACTATTGCCCAGTTCACACTCCACCCACATCTATTGAACGGGTGAAAAGGCTCATCCCTTGTTTTCTGTTTAGGATGCGGTTTCAGGCTTTCTCTTTTCCAATCTTTTTACTCTTACGTAGCCCCCTGCGCATCAGTGGCATTATCGACTTGCTTGGGGTGATATGATTTAAAAAAAAAAAATAAAAAAAATACATGCATTTAAATTTACTATTCCCATTCTTCCACGTGCGTTACACATGGTTGATATGTACCTAAGTATTGGCATCCACAAAGTATTCATTAGAATCCATTTTATGGTGAATACAAATTAGGTTGATTTCTATTTGGCTTATCCCTTCATATGTCTTCCTATGGTCAGAATGGATAATGCTTCCTGGCTTTATTTTTTGTTTTATTATCTGGAAAAGTGTATCTTCAGACTAGTCGCCCACAAATTTCAAGGAGCCAAGATTTGTGGCAGTGTTGCAAATGCCAAATATTCATTGTTCTTGGACAGAATGGTCACTATTATGTTTAATTTTGGCAAGATCTACTTCATCTACCTGGACCACTATCCCAGGTCCTCCAAATTGAATTGGGTAGTTAATTAGTCTTGCACAACACACTTCTCTTATGTAATTCAACCACTGGATGATACATGATTCAGAAATATCCATCATTGTGGTGCATGTCTTTTGAGTTTCACATGCCCAGATATATGTTAATAAAGTCAATGTATGAAATTTTCTCAAAAAAAAAAAATAAATAAATAAATACCTTTTTTTATAAATACTTGTCTCCCTTTGTATTCTCAGCATTGCTATAAAAGTATTTCTTCATTTGGTTAAAGAGCATTTGGGCTGATGTTGTAACAATATTCTTTTCTCTCTGAGAAATTTTACATTTCTTCAATTACTTTGAAACTTAAAGGTGCTACAGTTATCAAAGACATAAGCACATTTGTAAATAAAAACAAAGGAAAGAGAAATCTAAAAATTAAAGATCATTGGACATTTTTCCTAGCCGATCTATTTCCAGATTTGTTGGTGCGGCTATCACTGGTTTTATAGAAGGCAGCAGCACTTGTATAAATTTATGTCAGGCAATGTCTTTATTTGTGCCTATGTGACTTACTAACGACATCAGTTCGTTTAAGTAAGTTGAAGTTCATCCTGATATTGCTGAAGATGACATCAGTTTGTCAAGTATCTCTGGTTTTGAGTTTTCATATACATTGATTACGGCTTCCTTCAAGGCATCGTAGTCTGTTGAGTGTAATATATTTGTCATTATTCTTCCTAGTATTTCTGGAGGAAGAGCTGCCAAAGCGTGGTAGAATTTTTGTCTTGCTTGTTTTATGTTTGTGATGTTGAACTGTGCTTCCATTATAGCAAACTAAGCGAATACATTAGACTAAAAAACACAGGTCTTTCGACAGTCACAGCTTGTATCGATGGATCCTGGTTGATGATCATTTGTTCTGTGTTGTTTCCTTTTTCAGTCATTGTTCTTGTGGTTGAAAAATTTTTTTTTTTGGACGTCAGGGTTCACCAATTTATAGTGGGTTATCCGTTACAGTGAAGTGTATGGGTGTTGAAATAGATTAGTTTGATTTGGTCAAGTTAGTTAGATAGCCCACTATAAGAGGGGTATAAAATAAGAAAATCAAATTGTAAATTGAAACAACAAATTTATATACATATAAATCAATTGAGGTTTTTACAAATAAAATTAATGTATTTTGGTCGATACAAGGTTGTTAAAATGTTTGTAGTAGTCTTTGCAAAAATGAGTTTATGTGTACATAGGCAGGAACATATGTGTGTATGTATGTATGTATGTATGAGTGAGCGATATTGTTGGTAGGAGTGTCTTCGAAATTTTTTTCTGGGTCTCTAAACAGGTCATTTGGGAATTCATTACCGGATTTGATTCTGGTCTTTCCATTGGATGACAAACAAACTTCGCTTCGGCTCGCGAAAAAGGTCCGTAAAAAAAGGGGGGAATTTGTTTCTAATAGTTAAAGAAAGATTATTTGAATTTTGCTTTTTTTAGATGTTTCCTCGTTTTCTATTGGCCGAAAAACATTTCGCATCGAGATGTGAAATTTCGCGAGTTTTTTGTGTGTGATCAAGCAAAGTTTGTAAATTCGAGAAAATTCATTATTTAACAAATAAACAAAAACAAAATCAATAAGTTAGCATTTGAATTTTAAATCTAGAGAACTTGTTTTGTCCACTACATTTCTTTTTTCTTCACTTTAGGACCTTCTTATCCAACAATTTTAATTGTTAAAAAAAGAAAAAAGAAAGGCATATTTCAATTTCGGCCATCATTTGGCACACAAAAAGCACTTAATTTATTTTTGTGTAAATTCATTTTTTGTGTATTAAGAATAAAATGTTCATATGATTTTTAAATTCGGCTCGTGTCTGTTGAGTGCCCAACTTACTGTTACCTCAAACAAAAACATTTTGTTTTGTTATTTTCGTTTTGTTTTAACTTTTTTCATAAGGTGTTTTTAACAAAAAAAGTAAAATAAAAATCCTTTACAAACATTATCTTAGATTACAAAATTTGTCAAAACAAAAAACAAAAAAAACATGATTTTTTTTTAAGTGTAACACTTTCAACAAATGTGTAAACTTTTACAATATACAGTACACAAA
The DNA here is from genome assembly GCA_037127315.1 of Ascarosepion bandense. Lineage (NCBI taxonomy): Eukaryota > Metazoa > Mollusca > Cephalopoda > Sepiida > Sepiidae > Ascarosepion > Ascarosepion bandense. The sequence continues at coordinate 483,823 of JBBBDQ010001832.1, read as the reverse complement.
TTTGTTGAATGTGTTACAATTCTTAACACAATTCAATCAATTATTTGAAAATCGGTGCTGTGACTGTTTGTCTGGGTAATTAGCTACACAGACAAAACAAGTATGAATTTATATTTCTCCTTGACTCAAACACGGATTCGAATTTAAAATTAAAACCTATTCAGACAGCTTCTTAAAGATTGTGAGCAGAATCCTAGTAAGAATGTTTTATTTCTTTATCTGAAAGGAGTGGCACCTGATGTATTGTAGTCTTATGGTAACCCATCTTAAGTTCGACGCGTTGTGCTATTCACTCTTAGTCTTATTCTTCTGTCCGTCGTAAAGAGTTAGTTATTTGAATTATTGTTGCTTTGCTATCATTGTGAACCAGTTTGGTTACTCACCTCCGAAATCTTTTGTCAACAAGGGCTCTCTTCCCGCTATATGGTGTCACTCACTGGATTATTTTTTTTTACCATGCCGTAAAACCTAACAGATGATTGTGTGAGGAAATCCTGGTAAATCAGTTTGTTTTGAAATACTTAGATCCGCTTGTCTACTTACCAACGACCATAAACTGCGTTCAAAATAACTTCAAAAAACATCACCTAAATGCAGAAAATTAAGTCGCTATGATCATGTTTTTAAATGCTTATCCATTTAAAATTGCTGATTAGAAATTTCCATCAAACAGTATTTATTCACGAGTACTTAAATGGCCAGTGATTCTATTTCTCCAACCGGTATTTACGGTTGTATAGTAAAAATAAAAATAGATTACAAACACAAACAGAAACACTCTATTTAGATAAAACTAGCGTATAAATTTAATTTGTATTTTCTGTAGAATTAACGGCGGGGAGATATTGATTGCTTTCAAAAAAAAATTTTTTTAAACAATAGTACGTTTTTAATGGAAAAGAACAGTTCAAATATTACATATTAAACCCTCGGTCCTCACCGGTTTTTCAATATTTTTAAAATAAAGCATTTCCAATATTACCTGAAAGCAAATCCAAAGCCCCCGATCAAGGCTAAAATGATAGGGTACCAAGAACTAAAAAAGGAATCAAACGACGAGGAAAAATCGCCGGCCATGATTGTAAATAACAAAACTTTTGCGAGTTAACTCCCTTTAGTCGCCAATTTCCGAAACTGAAAAATTCTTTTTAAATTGAGTTTTTATTTATTTGTTTATTTATTTATTGCTCTTTATTTGTTAGTTTTTCACTCAGTTATCATTTTTTAAATATTTTTATTTCGCATTTAATAATTCAGTAACATTATTTATCGGCTGTTGAACAAAACGATAAGCAATTTTACGGAATAAAAATAAGAAAACAAACATTATTTTTCCATTTAAATTAATTTAAAATGGAAAGCCAGTAAAAAATAAACATGTTTTTTCTTTTTTTTTAGTCTGCATGAGGGTTATGGCGAGAGAAAAGACTGGGTACGGGGGGGGGGGGGTATTAAAAAAAGGATAAAAGATGAATGAGATTCTAGAAAACAGAAGATGGCAACTGATGTTGCATTTAAATTTTTGAAGATTGTACCTATCAGGAAAGGAAGTAAATGGAATGGGGTTCCACAGGTGGAAAATGCAAGAAAAGAAAAGAAACTGTTAGAATAGAAGAGATGGTTGCATTTAACTATTTCAATGGTAAAAGGGGCAGGACCTAGATATAAATCTAGTAGCACACTTAAATTCACGTTTAATATTGTTGCGGGGTCGAGTCCCGGAGGAAGTCGAATCTGCAAACTTGAATTCTAGATTAGTGTGAAACAGCCAAGACAATGAGGAGACAAAGGCAGAGGTAAAAACAATAACAACTTTGGTTTTATTTACGTGAGTCGATACAAGATGTAGTCCGGGTTTGTTTCAGGTCCAAAGGGTGGTAGCCTCTATGGAGTTGGTGCAGCAAGTGTTGAGACCTCGTCCAGTGCTGGGTCGAACTGTGGCGTTCGTTGCGGTAGCTAGTCGGCTGGAGATGCTGGATGAGTCGCCTGGCTGGTTTGGGACGTCCCGTCTTTGGGTCTAGGTTGAAGGGGCGAGCATGAATGCGAGCTTGTGCCAGTGAAGGATACCTGACAAAAGGCAGAGTCCCTAAACAGGGCTGAGTCAAGTTAGGGTCTGCGCAGAAAGCAAGGCCGTACTGAGAGGTTACATTACGAAATCCCTAAACAGGGCTGAGTCGAGTCAAGGTCTGCGCAGATGCGAGACCGTACCGAAGAGTAACGGAATCCCTAAACAGGGCCAAGTCAAAGTAGGGTCGTCACGGCTGCGACTCCGACTGGCTGATTCGACTGCCGAAGCAGGATCAGGACCAGAAGCTGGTGTGATGGCCTCAATGGCTGATCTACCGCCGGGAAGCAGGATCAATGCCAGAAGCGTGTGTAGCGGCCACAATGGCTGATCTACCGCCAGAAGGCAGAATCAATACCAGAAGCGTGTGTAGGGGCCTCGATGGCTGATCTACCACCGGAAAGCAGGATCAATACCAGAAGTGAGTGTAACAGCTAGATGTGACTGCCAGGAGGCAGGATCAAAGCCTAGGGTGTTATGCTAAGACAACTCCCCAATTTTCTGGGCGCAGCGAGGCTGGTGATAAGCAAAAAGGCGTTCGGTCACTGCTCCCATATCGGTAGGAGTTGGTTATTATTAACCAATCATTGTTTGTTCAGTCATTCATGCTTTGAGTTCCCTTAGCAAGTGTGCTACTTGATTTCGGTGTTTGGAGGAATACAGCAGCCACTCTTATTTTCGTGGGGTGGACAGGTCTTACAAATATCTATTTATTTTGTTTGATTATTTGTTATAATTTTAGTTTGTTTTGGGTTATTCATCTCCTCCCCCTCTCATTTTCATATCATTATATTTATATATATATTTTATATTATGATTATTTGTAAATAAATTCTTATATCATGAGTGTTACTCTGGTTTTAGACTCCCCTGTGAATTTGTGGTATTATGGTGTTTGTAGGATTGTATAACCATGGATGAGTTCTTGTGGTAAAAGGAGAAATTGTTAAGAGTGTTTGGGTCTTGAATGTGATTAGTTAGGTATAAGAGACCACCCTCTACCTTCCCCCCATTTTGGCCATGTGCCACATTTTCGATATAATACAGAAATAAATATCTTCATTCATTCTTTGAGTGTAAAATGGATCAAAAAGGAATCTATGAACAGAACATCCTGGCTAGCATTCACTTATATGAAAGAATGACTGAGTGGTTAGAGTATTAGCCTCCCAACCATCAGACCTGGAGAGATGATTCCAGCCTGTGGTACTGTTAGTAAGTGCTTGGAAATCACACCACTGATTGACACAAGCCTTGTGAATAAAATAGAGCAGACAAAACTATTTGGAAGCCATTAATGGTTATGTTAGTAATGTATCACCAATCTTGACTGAGGGTTTGTGTGTACAAGCCTTGTTCAACTATGATCATGCCAGATTGTGAGCTCTCTGCTAGAAACTGTGTCTAAGGTCTGCTCAGTATAGTTGCAGTGGGTGTTGAAGAAACATAAATATGCCTGTGCAGACATCTACAAAAAAGGATCAACTAGCCACTTAAACCTATGGGCATATTTGGAAACAAACAGCCACTTATATGTCCAATACATCTTTTTGTAAAAACAAAAATCAAACTTTGGCAACTTATACATCGTTCCAAACATGGAACATGCAATCTGTTTTTTGTTTTTTTTTTGTTTCTATTTTTGTTTTGTCTTTTCACAAATGAGTCAGTCAAGAAGAAGCAAATATCCATATTTATGTTCAACCTATATAAAAAATGGTTAGGAAAATTCAAGAACACTACATGTATAAATGTCAATACTATTTAGATTTTGTCTTTTTTTTTTTTAATGAGGATGCTGGGGGGCGGGGGGAGTTTATAAAAACTCTCTACTCAAGACATGCTTAAACAAGAATAGATACAAGGTACTAAAAAAGGAAAATTAAAAGATGCCAAAACACATTTTACCATTTTTTATTACATACAACAATGGAACTATTGCTGTTGTTCATAACTCCATCCTGACCCTGGGTGGTAGCACATATTAGGGTTCCAGCTTAGAGGCAGATAGTTACCCCCTACCTACAAAAAATCACTATGAAAATATATTTTTATAGAAAAAATACCAGTAATGCATTCTTATATAAAAAAAGCAATACAATATGACTTAAACATAAACATGGTATTTACAATAGACGAGGTTTACACTCAGTAAGTTTACTATCTTTGAGCTAAAAGCTAGGTGGGGTTGTTAACTTCCAATATATATCTTCATTTTCCATGGTGCAAGTTGAGATGCCAATCACAACATGTGTATGACCACTTCCCAGGATTGAACTTACTCTGTGTCAAAAGCTACAATTCATCTCCAATGTCCTTGCTGTTTCAAGAGCAAAATTAAATTGCCTCACCATATCTGCTCACTAGATGGAGAGTTCTATCTGAAATTCTTCAAGGAATTATCATTATATACTGATTCATTTCAACTGCTATTCTTATATTGGTTGTTATAGGCAAAATGTTTTGTTTGTTGGACACTGGCTTTCTTCAGAAGTCTGTAATGTTTAGTACATACCTGAAATTTTTGATTAGAACCTTTTATTCAATCTATAAGGATAGACTGTTTTATTTCCATGTCATAACTGATAACTTTAACTTTCATCAAGATTAGTAATCATGGCCAGCATGTACTATCCCTAAACTCCCTAACTGGAGTGGGGTGGGGCGGGATAGAAGTCAAGCATCATTGGGAACCCCGGACAGCGATTTGTAACTCTCACTATCTTATCAATATTTACTTTTTTTACAAACATATATATGTTACAAATTAAACTAAGTACAACTGAGTATTGAAGGATGAAAATTTTTTGCAGATTTTGATATCATTCTAAGATCTTTTTTATCATCCAAATCTGTGAATTTTTTATTTTTTATTTTACAACAAGTTAAACAAGACAGTTTCTCCTGCTATATTCTATCTTTACAGGAGCCAGGTTAGATAAATAAGGCTTGGCCTATTTACCACTCCAGTAAGTATCTGACTCCCCATGCTGTATTCTATCCTGACAAGATCCAGGTCAAACCAAAAATGGTTGATACATTATACCACTCCAGTAAGTATCTGACTCTCCCTACTATAGTCTCTCTTCATAAAAACCAGATCAGACCTAAAATGGAGTATGACTGCCATATCTGAGTTGGATATGTCTGTCTTTAAAACTGGGTTTGTCTATACAGCCTTGTAGGCAATTAAATTATTTTCCACCCTACAAACCCCTTTCATAGTCAAACATTGCAAGCCTCACTATTTCCATTGCAAACTTGCTTGGTCCCACCTGACCTGTATTTTGCAGCTGGAACCCATCATGCCACATACACACAAATGAATCATCATCATTTCCTTCATATTTCAGTTCATATGTGTGAATTTCTTATGTATTCCATTAATACTTGGACATGCTTCTTTCCAAGGACTGCTGTGTCATGGAAGAGATTCCTGACATGATATTTTCTCAACCACTACAATCTTTATCTCTTCAAGTTTTTTTTTACCTAAACTCATGAACTGCTCTTATAGAACACCACACAATAACACTCTACTTTGAGTGGTTCTTGGGTCTTGCGTGAGTGAAAAAAGATTTATCCCAGAAATTCATAAGACAATAATTTACTCTCTCTGAGATCCAGAGCACAAACATTTGAAAAGATTTGAGGGGAAAAAAAGTCGTTGTTATTGGTCTACTCCCCACAAAAGGGGATGGGAAGTTCATCTGTCAGAGAGTTCCCTTCCTGCCTTTGTTGCTAGTTTAAAATAGAAATTGACTTATATAAACCAAGTCTATTGTTTAGTGTTGGAGCACTTGGCAATTTTATCTCAAGCTAATATATATATATATATTTATATTGCTCCAAAAATACAGTCCACCTTAATGGAATCTTAACTGTTATTTCTTTATTATAGCTTTCTCCAATTTGGTTTAAAAGTTGTGAACTGACGTGTTTAAAAAGACCATATTGGCCATATATATATATATATATATATATTGTAACGAGGAAGTTAGAAGCGTTTTTTTTTTCACCTCAAAAGCCTTGGGTCATGACTAAAATAGTCACTTTAGTAAAAGTAGTAGTAACTGGTTATTCGGTCAGTGTTCTACCACTCCAGAAAAGAGAGTAGTATAAATTAGGTCACTGGGTCAGGTTCTTCCCATCCCAAAAAGAGATTAAATAGCCTAGTAACTATGGTTACAGTGAAAAGAAGGAAAAGACTAGAGAAAGAGAGGGCCACTGAATATAGGCCCCTGTTTCTATATAAAAGGGAAGAAATAGTAGAAAACCCCAAAGTTGTTGAGTTACTGGCCAGGCGTGACCTCTCTCCGGCTATTCATTCAAGACTTCAAAAGAACTTTCCATCAAGCTACCAGCTGAAATTCTCCACACGAAGATCTTCCTCTACATCCAGTGAATACTGAATACACCATGTGCTGCTGTGAAAGGTAAAGATTGTTTTGTTAATCATTCTGACCAAACCCTAGCTGTGTATATATATATATACATATATATATATATAATCTTTAATGTTGAATGATTTTTTTCCATTCCGCCTAAACTTCCTCCAAATATCTTCCTCGTTAGACTCACCTCTTATTTTCCAGTGAATATTGTGTGAAACTAGTACGAAGTTGAACCCATTCTAGTGTCTGGTATATTATAGTTCTGACACCTTATTCCTGTGTGTTGGCTGAATATTTTTGTGTGTTATAATAAATTTCCTTTCTGTATAAAATTATCTTGCGTTATAGTTTAATTCACTCCCTTCAGCATTATTCCAACTAAAATTGTATTTTTATGTGTTGCTGACCCAAACGGGTTCATAACAATATATATATATATATATATATATATATATATATATATATATATATTGCAGACAGATCTGTTTCGCCGTATCACAGCTCATCAGTACGGTTAGACTCCAATTGTTTTTTTACTCAGGATTGAAACCCGACCGAAATGGCGTCAGTCGGCGACTCTACCCTTGGGCTATGGGCGTTCGGTGGAAGTAGGTAGACATTTTAGCACATATCATTATACGCACCCAATAGCTAGAGAGCTCTAATTCATTTCACTGAAAAGGCAAAGCTCAACACATCATCTAAGGCACTTTTTCCTTTATGTATATCATATTGGCATGGATAGTACTCATTGAGCTCTCCGTATAGATCTTTCCCTGAAATAATTTACATTAAATAGATCTATTTGGATTATCAATTGTTCAATCATATGACATTATTACCTATATATATATATATATATATATATATATATATAATTAAGGTGACAAGAATATTTGCTCGTGATTTTTTTATATCCTGAAGTAGTGAAAGTATTATTACTAAAATCTACAAGAACATCCAGAAATGGGAGTTTGTTTTTTTTTTGGCTAAGCTCATATGTGAAGTTTTGGACAGAATTTTTTTCAAAAGTAGTTTTAAGATTATTGATTTCATTTCTGTTGTCAGCTAAAAGGATTTTATTAGTCAATGTCTTTTTCAATACAAAATTGGCGTTATTAAAAATTTCCTCTCCAGAGTGTACAAGAATTCATCTTCTCAACTGCTTTTCTTCAAAGAACTCCACAATTTGAAATAAACGTTTGTCAACAACAGCTTTCCAAATTATTTACTTGACTACCATATTAAACTTTTTCTTTGTAACATAACCAATGGCAACTACAAACACATGGACAAAAACAATAACATTAATATTTTTTACGAATATCAAATGCACAATAACTACAGACAGGACAAATCTTCACTTCTCAATATCAACCAAAATTATGCAACACCGACCAATTCAAGCAGGAAAATTAAATTAATTATCTATTATAAAAAATTCAAAACTGCCAACCTCATTATCAATAATAATAATTCACCTGCAAAATCTAAATTGCAGAGAACCAGTGTCATTTATGAATTTATATTTCCTTTGAAGAACTGTGTTCCTCAACTATCTAAATCCATAAACAGTTATATTGGTTATATCACCACAAAATTAATGAAAAAATTGACATTGCACCTTTCCCACAACAGTTCAATCTGATCTCATTTAAACACACATTGAGATCTTCCAGGACCTATCAGTGATATATTTGTTGATAATACATAATAGCATCATCCACATGCAAAAGAAGATTAAAAATAATGGAAGTATTACTAATAAAAAAGAGAAATCCTACACTTAATAACATCAATTATGAACATGGTAACAATGTGCTTACTGTGTTCGGAATTTAACATATACACAACACTATATACATAAACTTTACACATGATTATTTACAAGTAAAACAAAATTAATTCATGATCATGACTAAAAGTATAGCCAAAAGTGCTCAAAAGTACAAAACAGACAATTCTTATATAATTTGAGATCTGAAAAGAAAAAATCATACGAACACATGAAAAATATAAAAATCTTAATGATAATACTTTGTCTGTCATTTTTAAGGAAACCTGCATAGAAGAGAGATTGTTGCCCAAATACAAAATATGTATATATATATTATTGATTATTGCATCAGAACATGTGAAAAACGACTGCAAAATTGTACATTTTGTTTCAAGATTGAAAGAACAATGTCTCATCAGGTAGTTAACAATGATGGTAATAAACAAAAAAAAATCTAAATTTTAAATAAAATTAAAAAATTTTTTTTATTTTATGAAAACAACACTTCCCTTTATTTTTGGAAAAAATTTTCTGTACAAGGTAAAACTATCGCCTGGTTCACACTCCACCCATGTCTATTGAACAGATGTAGAGGCTCATCCCTTGTTTTCTGTTTAGGATGTGGTTTCCGGCTTTCTTTTTTCCAATCTTTTCACTTTTATGTAGCCCCCTGCACATCAGTGGCGTTACTGCCTTGCTCGGGGTGATATCATTTAAAAAAAAAAATTTTTAAAAAAGGGAAAAAGAAGAAAGAAAGAGGGAAGAAAAGAGAAAAAAATAAGATGAGAAATCAAGAAAAGAAAAAGAAAGAGAAAAAGGAAAGATAGGGAAGAAATAGAAAATGAAGAGAAAATGTTAAGAAAAGGGAAAAGCCAATGAAAACAGCAAAAGAGGAGAATTCAAAATTAGAACGGAAATGGGTTGCAGACAGATATTAACACATAGTTACAATGTTGCAATTCAGATCTTTTGGCATCTTTTTTTTTTTAAATGATGATATCCCATACACAAACAAATATTATTCATAGAACATAAAATAAAGAATATTTAAAGATGTAAATTCATTCAACCTAATATTATAGTGCTGAAATTACTGTGCTCAATTAAGGGACAAACCTCTTCCCATTAATTCTGTTAACACTATCTCTATCTTGACAAAATCCTGCTTGCCAAAAATGCTTTCTACTTTTTCTTATATATATATATATATATATATTACCTTGACTTGTAAAAATATGATTGACAGAAATATCTGACTGTGAATGGTCATGGCAGGGTGCAACATCAAAAGCAGAAAAAACAGGTGATAGCTGATAAAGATATGACTGACAAAAAACAGGTCATAAAGATATGACTGACAAAAATATCCAGCCATGGTGGTAGAATGCAACATCAAAAGCAGAAAAAAGAGGGAACGACCAGATTGAAAGACGATAGCCGGTGAAGATGATTGGCAGATGTATCTGGCTGTAAATGACATCAATTAAGCGATAACCTGAAAAATCAACAATATGTAGGAATTTTAGGTTATATATGTCTGAGGTTTCTGACCAAAGACAGAAGAAGAGAAGATGGAGAAAAAGAAGAGAGATCTCTACTGGTTAAGGAAACAGAGACTGGCTAACGATTCCCCTACAACTCCAGTGTGTGCATGATCTCTTTTCGGCTATGCTCTTACCCCACACCAGTGTCACCCTTGTTGTCTGTCAGAAAGATAGTTGCTCATCAAAAACAAGCAGTATATATATGAATAGAATAAGTAAAGAATAAGTAGGAAAAAGTGTCTTTAATCTAATGTTTCACTTTAACATTCGACTTTAATGAATCTTTGAAGAAACTTTTTAAAGTGAAACACATTACATTAAAGACACTTTTTTCCTACTTGATCTTTACTTATTCTATTCATCTTGTCGGATTCTGATCCATATATTCAACTCATATATATATATATATATATATATATATATATATATAGAGAGAGAGAGAGAGAGAGGAGGTGGAAAGAAATGCCATAAAGAAAATTGCTTATAACTCTTACTAATATTACCACATTTGCGTGATACAAAATATATTGTGTCCCCTAAAGTGGTTGAATTTCATTGCTAATTTCTGTTTTTATTTCAGAGTGACAAATGTAGCCCAGTATGGCACAAGACCTGAACCAGATGAGTGTGTACAGCTAGTATTCTGTTACAAAGCATGGCAGTCTATGGTACAAGTACAGAGATGGTAGTGCAGTATTCGTGGACCTTGTAGATCTATAGATGCAAAAAAATATGCCAGAAATTGTCATTTTAAGCTGATGAGTATGTAATCTGTGGTAGATACCCAAAGAAGCGATCATCCTTCAACATCCAAATTAGAAGAAAATGTGCAAATGGTAAAGGAAATGATGAAGTCAATGATATACCCAAAGAATTACAAACACTGATGGACAATGCTGGTGCCAATTTAGAATTCTAACACTGTAGTGTACTTCTAGCTTATGGTCATATCATGTTGAAACACCAGTTCTCATACAACCACTGCAGTTAAGTAATGTTGAGTCTGGTCAGTATCTAGTTGGGTAACCACTTGAGAATACCAGGTGCTATCTATCATTATTAAACCATTATTAGATCATAAAATTAAAATTTAAGAAATAAAAATCTATCAGATTAATAAATAAAAAATCCATCTCCTTTCAAAACTGAATGGATATGATTATTTAAAGTCTTGGAAAAAAACCTGTGTTTAAATGCACTATTAAGCTTTGTTTGGTCATCGGTGCACTCTATAGCAGTGAGGTCAATGCACATCAGATATAATGACGGTTTTCCCTAGGTGAACGTAGGTTCAAATCCTGCCAGAGAGTACATATTTTTCTCTCTTAAGATTTCTCAAATATTCAGGCTGGTAGACAAAATAAATATTAATTAGTTTAATGAATAAACAGTGTCTATTCAAATATTAGTATCCACTAAAAATATTGTTTAATACAAATTTATCTCATATTATATATATATATATATATATATATATATGACTAGAGTGGGGAAATGGGTGATAACAACAGGGGTAATCCTTGACCTAGCCTATGGAAAGAGATAAATTCATGCTTTTCTTAAGGGCATTAGTACAAAATGTTGAACTTGGTTTGCAGAATTCATTTGGCTGATCACTGTTCTGTTGCCCACATTTTAAAAATGTGTACATAGAATATAATATGGATAAAATAATTAAATTATAAAATTTGCACACAAAATATAAAATGTGTAAAATGTATAAAATACAAAATTTGTGCATAAAATGTGAAATGTAAAAAAATATAAAATGTGTACATAAAATATAAGAATATAATTTGTTGACCAAATTTGGTCAATATTGCAAATAAAAATTCCTTTGATACAATTACTTCCAGTAATTCACATAACCAAATTCCTTTTGTTATTACACAGCAGTTTTTTGGATTAAATGGAATTTTTTTGGATTAAATGGAATTTTTTTTTTATAGAGGAGAGTAGGAGAAGAAAGAACGTTACTTTCTTTACCTTGAATATTGTATAAGGGGCATTGTAAATAAACAAGATTTGAAAGAAACATTTACTACAATGACATAAAAACAATAGAACAGAACACAAGGTTTACAAATAAGATATCACAATTTTTTTGTGTGTGTGCTTTAAGTCAAGATAAACAGTTAAAAAAAATTAAAATACAGGGTGTCCATAAAGACCATGTGGAGCTTAAAGAAATTTATAACTTTATTTGTATTTGTGATAGAAATAATCTGTAAAAAATGTTATAAAGTTTAATGTACCTAATTTTAAGTATAGTTATTGAATAATTCTTTACCACAAAATTTGTAACAAATTTTTAGATAAGTAAACAGATGAATTGGAAGAGGTGGACCATTTTACTGGCCTCCACATTTGCCAGATTTGACTCCATTAGATTTCTTTTTATTGGGACATGTGAAAGCAATTGTGTATGCAACCAAACCTAGTTCATTAGAAGATTTGAAAGCCAAAATAAGTAATGTGATTTCAGGCACTACTGTAAAGCAGTCAGCAAATACTTTCCATGAACTGCAAGATCATATTACCCTTTGTATTGCTAATGATGGAGGGCATGTGGAAATGTAAATAAAATTTCAATAAAACCTTAAAAAATATAGATTTACTTCTTTCCAATCCTTTTCACAAATTATTTCTATCGCAAATACAAATAAAGTTATAAATTTTTTGAAGTGCACATAAAATTTATAGACACCCTGTATGTGCTCATAAAAGCTGATATAAATTTTTCAACAAAATTTTCCTTACTGCAGTTGAAAATTCTGTTGAGATGATTGGTAGATTCATACATGTTGCTGGGAATTTTAATAATTCAGTTTTTAAAATGAACTAGAATATTGAAAAAAATTTTTGTTTTCTTTTTCATAAAAGTTCAAAATTAGGGTTGAAACCTCTAATTCTAAGTGTCTTTTCTTTTTTTCCTTATTTCAGTTTCTTTACCTTTTAGTTTCTTTCTTTCTCTTTGTCATTACTGGCAGCAATGGAGTTGTAGTTGTCATTATTGTCAGGATTGTCCCTTGTCCATTCGCATATGAATGCCAAAACCCTTCAACTTCTTAAATTATCTCAAACAGGCTCCAGATTTAATCCCAGTATGAAATTAACGTAGGTGGAAATTATCTTCCTCATAGATCAAAAAAAAAAAAAAAAAATGCAACTCTTTTTTAAATTTGAAAATCAAATCTTACAAGTAACAAACCTCTAACTTTTGGCCAACTTTTGGAGGTTTTTTTATGCCATTATGTTTTTAGAAATTTTAAAAAACAAATGTTACACATCAAATTTATTAATTATTTTTCACTATTAACCATCTGGCTTTCTTTTGATTATCTTAAACACTTCTCTTAAAACAAGTGTAAGTAACAAACTTAATCTGTTATAATATTTATATTTTTTATCTTCACTTTTTTATTAATCATTTATTTATTTACATTATTTGAATTGTTGTCCTCTTATTTATTGTCATATCACATTTTAGCTGTTTTATACTCTTTCTTCAGGTCATTGAAATTTCAAACTGAACCTTATATTTCAATTGCTGGGGTAGATTGTTTTCGTTCCATGAGTCATTCCACTTCCAGATGTCTTAGTTATCTCCCTTCTAACTCAACTCGCTAAGATTTGTTCACCCCTGCTGTAGCCAGGTATTGAACTCACAACTCTTTGGATCAAGTCACTAGGTTTAACCAATGCTTTACCCCAGTGATCAAAATAAAGGGTTCAGTTCAAATTCTAATAACCTGAAGAAGGCTGGAGTGTACAACAGCCAAAACGTCATGAATATGGCAATAAAGATGAGAACAACAGTTCAAACAATGTAAATAATTATCTCATCTCAAAAATATTTACAAATATCATTTATTTAATTTACATTTTCCTATAAAATTTTATATTTGTATTATTTTACATTTTATTATAAAATCTTTTTACAGGATTATTTATAATCTGAATAAATTAACTTAAAATTATGTAACTCATAAAGCAATATATGGTCACAGTAATGGTAAGATTATCTGACACTCATTAACTGAACTGTGAGAATTCTTTGAAAAATTTTAAAACAGTTTTTCAAGAAAATAGACTCCTCATGTCCAGTAGCTGTCATCACACTTTCTTACATTGATAGGAGTTTCTTTTCTAACTTTTTGTTTAAGATAGTATGGAAAGTCAACATCTTGAATATATCATTAACAGAAATAGGAGTAAATAGATTTGTCTATTGGCCTCTTCACACTCTTTCCTCATCTTTTGAATAAAAGCAGAGGTTTAACCCTTCTCTCCTGTTTCTTCTCGTTTGGTTCTTTTTCTTCTCATTTTTTTCTCACTCCCAGTAGTTCCTTGTGTTTTAGTGACATTATCAGTTTGCTTGGGGTAAAATGATAAAAAAATAAAACAAATGATTAAAAAATAATTACCCATGAAACTTACATGATTTTCCTATTTTCATTTTCTGATGAATCTTAATTCTAAAGTTAACGATTGAATAAGCTCATGGCATATTCTACAACAATAAAATATCCACAGAAATTCCTCTGTTACATTATCAAATATTTGAGCAAAACAACTTTAACAAAATATTGCAATAACATCCACAAATATGAATATTGGTAGTTATTTAAAGAAGTTACGGGGTACAAATGAAAAGATCTGAAAAATGAAAACTTTTTCCAGTTTACTAAAAACAGACACGAAATACATGTTATTGCCTCTTCTTTCTTTCTTCAATTTTTTTATTGAAACCAATTAGGGTTTCTGATATGTTTTCCATTTTTTCACACGGAAAGATGAAATAGTCTATTATTTACAAGGTATTGGTAGGGTGTAACATACATGTGTGCTAAGGAACTAAGAGAGAGATAAGCAGAATTATAATAAGCAGAATTATAATTTTTCCTTATAGTTACATGTGTTATTCATTTTAGTTGTTGATGCTGTTGGAAGTGATGTGATCTTCATTATCTGGTAAAGTTCTTTTGGATTCTGCAGTGTCAATCTATAGGATCTGCTGAAGGAATTTCTTCAAGACCAAAAGGTTTTATTTGTTTGAAGCCATTTTTATTCATTGATCTGAAAAAGTTGTTGTATATAAATAATAGTTTAGACAATTCATAACAGGCTGGATGTCATGCAGAATAGAGAATCTAGATCTGACAAGGCTATTTAATGGTAAGATTTGAGTTCTTTAGTTGATATTTTGTAGAATCTTGCAGTTTCTTCTAGTGCAATTTATCATGTGTTCAATTTCTTAAATTTGTTATAACTGATCCCTACACAGATATCTTAATATTTAACTGAAAACCTAGATAGTATCAACTAACTTGATCAAGAGATATTTATTTTTTCTTTTGTTGCAACCGTAAAAAGTTACTGCATGAGTAATCACTAAAACGGATGTTGGAAATAATAGTATATCAACAAGTACAAGACTTGCAGGTTGCATAAATTGAATTCACTGCTAGTGAATTGCTAGTCAGCATGATCACTCTTCTCTACTCCAATAGTGTGCACTATTTAAGAGGATAGGAACATTCCATTTCTGTATATAGATAAGTATACACCATTTTTTATGTTACCACAGAAATTAGAGAATGCCCAGAAATCTCTTTTAGTTCAGATAGATATCATGCAGAAGGGGTGGTAGAGGTTGCAACAGTCCCAGGCATCCATATTGGGAGGGCATTCAATCAAAGAGTGAAATAAAAATTTAGTTTATATTTAATTTGAATAAAGTGTTTACTTTATCTTTCATCTGTTTTTAAATATTTAAAATGTTTTCCTTTCTCACACCTACTTAAGTCTTAAGGAAGTACCCCAAGCATCACCAAGCTTAATCAAGGAAGTACCCCAAGCATCACCAAATCTCTGCATGTCACTGATTCCAGGGACCTCCAAAAAACAAGTTAGTAATGTTTCATCATTACAGAGTAGTTCCTGCATTTTCTCCAGACAAGATGAATAATTATACTTTCAACAAGGCTTTCTGCCTGGAGAATCTACTGTAGAACTCATGCATACAATCCATTGCTAAAGACAATACAAAAATGGTAGGCCTTCTGTATAGCAATAGAAAGTACCTGATTCCACCTACCATGCTCTATTCTCTACAAGAACCAGATTAGAGCAAAATGAAATATTGCTGCCACCTCAACTGGAACTGCCCAATCCTCACTTTCCAGTCTCAACCTTATGGCCTTATGGGTGATAATTGTTTTCCATTCTTCAGCTTCTTTCCCCCAGATAAAGCATTGCTAGTCTCTCACTTCTTCCCTGCTAACTTCATGGCAGATGTTCGGGCAAACTACATTCCTTTGTTCCACCAGTCTAAAATCTTCACAGCTAGGAACCGCTAATACCATGTACAGTGTATTGATTCATTCTAATTCCTTTCATATTCCATTGGTAAGGAGTATGTTCCATTCAGTCAGCATCTTCCCCAGAACTGTTGCAGTGCAAAACAGACTCCTGAAGGGATGCTTCCCTGATCACTACACTCCTAAAGTCTTCAAGTTGATGGTCATGTGTTATCTACCCAATGTATCTTTATAATATGCAACCTTTGTTCCCACCCTATATGCCCTTACAAAATCCCCATTCTACCTTGAGTGGCACTTGGGCCTTATATGATGAACAATTATTTTAAAAAATTGTGCTGAGTAATGATTGCAATTGTCTCTTTTTTTCTATGTGCTGTGTTCCTTGGTGATCATGGTTTTCCACAATTTCTTGTTCTTTGTAACTCTTAGTAAATGCTGTCTTTTTGCTCTCTCCTAAACCTGTTCTAACATTCATTTACACAAGCTCACTAGGTAGATTATGTGCTGTTTTCCTGTCTTTCTTGCTTTCAATCTGCCTTGTAAGCATAAAGTTTTCCAAGCCTTCTTTTCTCCTAATGTGCCTCTTCCTGATGTTAAATATATATCCTTTTTACTTCCATTTTTACTAAAATGTTCTCGTTGTCCAAATGTTCAGTCTATGATATTCTTAGTATCTTTCTGGCATTTACATTGTTTTAATTTTTTTTTTTTCATCTGATGAGAATATCCTGCATTCGCTGCTTTAGAAGAGGACCAATTGAGATTTCATAAGGATGCTGTGCATCGCACCAAACTTGTTCAAAAATATCTTAACTGTCAGCTGTATACAACCGCTTCCTAAGATCAATGGTTAAAAAAGGCTTTGAGTGAGTTGACAAAGACCATCATTCTTTGAACATTGTGGACTGGTGCCATGGAATCACAAAGACCTGTACCAAACAAGAAAAAAACACATCACTTGAGGACTACTGACTTGAAGAGAAAACAATGACAAAATCAAGATGGTAACATGTCTTACCGCTTTCAATAAGCGGTTTGGAAGAAAAACCTCCCATCAATTACTGAAAAAAGTATTAAAAGCTACTGGATTTGAGAAACCTGTTTTCATAAAAATAAAAAAAAAATTTCTTAAGTGTTTTAAAAGAAAGATGTTATAATTTTCACCCAAAAATGGTACTGGCTGTTTGGTCAATGAATGCTAAATGTTTCCTTGTAGGGAATCAGTTACTATTGCTATTACTCTTAAAGATGTGAGGAACAGATACTACACTTGGTATTTATCAGTAACCTTCCCACTGAGGCCTGATGTGGCACAAAACAGGCCCTGTGCTACATCCAGCCTTGTACCACATCTGGCCGCAGATGCTACACTTTAATCCCAGCTTGATAACCAGAGAGTGAATTAAAGATTAAAGAGTAACAATTAACACAGGCTGCTCGGCCAATGAATGCCAAATGTTTCCTTGTAGGGAAAGGCTTATTATTACCATTAAAGATAAGAAGAATAGATACTACGCTTTGATCCCAGCTGAGATATCTTGAGATAGATATGAATAGACTTAGGTATTGAGACATATGAATAGACATGGGTTTTAATAGATTGTAATAGATATGAATAGACTTAGGTATTAATAGATTCAGACAGTTATGAATAGAATAAGTATTAATAGATTGAGTTAGACATGAGTAGAATGATTACTAATATATTGAAATAGATAAGATAGACTTAGGTATTAATAGACTGACATAGATATGAATAGACTTAGGTATTAGTAGATTGAGACAGAGATTAAAAGAATATAAAAGTATAAATGAATAGCGATAGAAATGAATAAACTTAGGTACTTTTTGATTGAGATAGATATGAATAGACTTAGGTATTAATAGACTATTGTCTAACATGTTAATAGTTTGAGATAGATATGTATAGACCTAGGTATTAATAGAATGTGACAGTTATGAATAGAGTTAACTATTAATAGATTGAGATTGATATGAATAGACCTAGGTATTAATAGATTGAGATAGATATGAAGGGACCTAAGTATTAATAGATTGAGATAGATATGAATTGACTAACGTGTTAATAGTTTGAGATTGATATGAATAGACCTAGATATTAATAGATTGAGACAGAAAAAATAGACTGTAGTGAACAAAACAAGATTTAGATTTAAAATTCAAATGCTAAGCACTGACTCATTGATTTTGTTAGAAAAAAAAAGACTTGAATCACAAACTTTGCTTAGCACACATGCAAAAGCGAATCCAAAACAAAGCTCATTAAATTTCACACATGGATGCGAAATGTTTTTTGGCCAATAGAAATCATCTAAAAACAAAATTCAAATAATCTTCATTTATCAGAAACAAATTATTTTATGGAACCTTTTTGCTAGTCGACGCAAAGTTTGTTCATTGTCCAATGAAAAAGCCAAAATCACATCTGGGAGAGAAATCCCAAATGACATTTTCAAGCCCCACAAATGAAATAAAAAACAGAGCAAGTTTGACTGCCGCCAGAGAGAAGACGAGTGTAATTAACACGTGCCCTTGACAAACGTCAAGTGATCATTATTATTATTATCTCTATCATTCTTCCTTACTTCTCTATTCTCACAGTTCACCTGTCTGCCTTTTCTTATACTTGATAACTGAATGGAACCCTTTAAGACTGAGCAAATACTTCAAAGACATTCCTATCCAAAGATAACGCTCATACATGCATACACACATATGTTCCTGCCTACGTACACATAAACTCATTCTTGCAAGGACTACTACGAACATTTTAACAATCTTTTATCAACCAAAATACATTAATTTTATTTGTAAAAATCTGAATTGATTTCTATGTATATAAATTGGTTGTTTCAATTTACAATTTGAGTTTCTTGTTTTATGCCCCCTCTTATAGTGGGCTATCTAACTAACATGGCTAAATCAAACTAATCTATTTCAACACACATGCACTTCGCTATAACGTATAACCCACTATGAATTGGTGAACCCTGACGTCCAAAAAGAACATTTTTTCAACCACAATGGCTGAAAAAGGAAACGACACAGAACAAATGATCATCAATGGGGGTCCATCGATACGAGCTGTGACCATCAAAAGACCTGTGTTTTTTTAGTCTAATGTATTCGCTTGGTTTGCTATAATGAAAGCACAGTTCAACATCACAAACATAAAACAAGCAAGACAAAAATTCTACCACGCTTTGGCAGCTCTTCCTCCAGAAATACTAGGAAGAATAATGACAAATATATTACACTCAAAAGACTACGATACTTTGAAGGAAACCGTAATCAATGCTTATGAAAAGTCGAAACCAGAGATACTCGACAAACTAATGTCATCTTCAGCAATATCAGGACAAACTTCAACTTACTTAAATGAACTGATGTCGTTAGCAAGCCACATAGGCACAAATAAAGACATTGCCTGACATAAATTTATACAAGTGCTGCCACCTTTTATAAAACCAGTGATAGCTGCACCAACAAATCTGGAAATAGATCGGCTAGGAAAAGTTTCCAATGACCTTCTGTACTTTAACAGACAAGAAACAACACATATTCAGCAAGTGTCCAGAGAAAGCCATCGACAACACCAACGATAACCGCAAAGATACCAGAATACAATGAAGGAAAGTTCACCTGGTATCTCTCCATTTCACAGAGATCAGTATCCAAAAATCTGTCGAGCACATATTTACTTTGCTGAATGGGCAAAATGTTGCAAACCCTGGTGCAAATGCCCTAATAAGAAAAATGTGCAAATACAACCCAGTTCAAGACCCAATTCACCAGTATCAAATATAAATCCGGAAAACTAATTCGGCGTAATATGATAGCTTCCGCATATTTGCCACTTCTTGAAGTAGCCGCACAGTTAGGAGCTAACAAAGTGAATTTTGTTATAAACACAGGAACACCTTTATCAGTAATACCAAAACAATTTCTAAATGGTGTCATCATCCATCCAACCAACATCTCTAATGTAGCAGCCAACAAAGTAAAAATGGAATACTCTGGCCAAGCAGTAATCACATTAGCATTAAATAACCTCAGAAGAGACTTTATTTGGACCTTTCTTGCTGCAGAAACGACCAAACCTCTCCTAGGTTATGACTTCTTGAGCCACTTTGAATTATTAGCTGATTGTACTAATAGTAAGCTAATAGATACAACAACAAATAGACAATCTAAAGCACAACCATCTTCGATGATAATGAACATTGATGTTTATCCAGACAATGCTACAGACATAACAGTAAAAAATCTCAAAAAGAAATATCCAAATATAATCTTTCCATATTGAAATATCAATGCTATCAAACTTAAGGTATTCCACAGGATTGAAACTGGAAGTAATCCTCCTTCCTTCTCAAAAGCTAGACAATTATCACCTCAAAAATACAACATAGCAATGAAAAAATTCCGGAAACTTCAGAAAACTGGAATAATTTCCTCTTCAAAATCGGAATGGAGGGCAGCCCTACATATAGTATCTAAATCTGATGGTACTTACAGACCCGTAGGTGACTACAGGTTACTAAATGCAATAACAAAACCTGATCGCTATCCGATACCAAACATAAATTTTCTGTCATCTAAATTACACAACAAAAAAGTTTTCTCGAAAATCGACCTGTCATCAGCATATTACCAAATACCCTGATGACATATGTAAAACAGCGATAACCACACGTTTTGGATTATATGAGTACAATTATATACCTTTCGGTTTGTGAAACGCATCCAGTACCTTCCAAAGGATGATGGACAGTATTTTTCGTGACCTAAAATGTACATTCACTTACACTGACGATATTCTTATCTTCTTGACGAAGATAGCCATTATAAACATCTTGAGGAAAAACTACAGAAACTCAGTGAGCATGATTTTAAAATCTCTTTCAAAATGTACATTTGTTGTTACCAAGCTTGAATTTGTAGGATTTCATGTGCCAGCTGATGGACTTAAGCTCAGTACAAAGAAACTAAATGAACTTCCGCAATTTCCTCAACCAAATGATTCTAAATCCTTACGCAGAGTTATCAAAATGGCGAATTTTTATAGAAAACTTGTACCAAATTTCAGCAACATAATATTACCGCTGACAGAGGAAATACGTCTAAAACAAAAATCTGAGACAATAACACTTACTAAAGAAGAGATTGAATCTTTTAAAAATATAAAGAACTGTTTAACAAATGTAAATGCTCTAGCTTTTCCCGAGTTGTAGACTATTAATTATCAGCTAGTAACAGATAGTTGGAATTATGCTATAGGAGCAGCTCTTCATCAAATGATTGATAACCAACCCATCCCTATTGGGCTCTTTAAAAAAAAAAATTGTCACAAACCCAACAAAAATATTCCATGTTTGACAAGGAACTATTAGTTGTGTACCTAGCAATATTGCCTTCTAAACACTTAGTGGAAGGAAGAAATGTGTTATTAATGACTGACCATAAACCATTTTGCAGTGATTTTAAAAGCCAGTCTCCATTAAAGTTTGATAGATAACAACAACACCTCAGTTTCATTGGTGAATACGTTAATGATATATCCTACATAAAAGGCTCACCAAATATTGTAGCCAATTGTTTATCACAATCAGCAAATACAATCAATATTGATGTTTGTGACCTACAAGAAATAGTAACACATCAAAATACTGACGATGAAATCAAAACTTTCCGTGAGTGTTTGAAACCATATACTGTAAACAAAAATGAAGTAGTGCTATGTGACGTGTCATTACCTTTTTCACGACTGCAAACGCTAAGAAAATCGGTATTTGACAGTCTACATAATTTATCACATCCTGGTAAACATCAGCCTCTATAAAACTCATAAAAGCAAGATATTACTGGCCTGAAATGGACAAGTCGATAAAAACTTGGTGTAAAGAATGCCAACAGTGCCAGCAAGCGAAAATAACAGCACATGCAAAAAGTAAAGTTCAACCGTTCGAATTACCTTCCAGCCGCTTTCAGACAGAGCATATTGATATTGCTGGGCTCTTAGCACCAGTAAAGAACCCTACTGATCCTTATTTTTTCACTCTATCGTTATATTTTAATATGTATTGATAGGAACACCAGATGGATTGAAGCATGCCCAATATCGGAGGTCACTGCGAAATCAGTATCAATAGCTTTCGTAGACTCATGGATCTTTAGATCCGGTGTTCCACTCCACGTTGTAAAAGACAGAAGAAGCCAATTTGAATCTGAATTGTTCACAGAATTATCTAAAATAATTGGTTTTCACTGACTCAGAACAACAGCATACCACCTGCAAATCAAACGGTTTAGTAGAAAGAGCACATAAAACTCTGAATACAGCAATAATAACAAGAAAAAAATCCTGGCTGTAAGCTCTTCTCATTGTGCTTCTTGGAATCAGGATAATACTTTATGAATCCAACTATTCCTCGTTTACTGCATTAACGGAAAGTCAAGCTTGAGTTCTGTGATTGTTAATCGATCATACTAAAGATGAAGACATAGAACTAACAAACTCTTACATCAAGACTTTAGCTGAAGAGATGCAAAGATTTGACATGGAAAATTTTTCCAAAGGGCATTTACACTCTACACCTTTTTTTTTAAATTTTTTATAAGCGTTTCACCCCGCGCAAGGCATGTCACTGCCACTACTGCGCAGGGGGCTACATAGAGTGGAGAAAGGATGATTAAATATAGGAAATGTAAGAGGGTGGGTGATAGACGGGTAGGGATACCGAGAATGGTTAAATATAGGAAATGTCAGAGGGTGGGTGATAGGCGGGTAAGGATACCGAGAATGAGGGTTGGGTAGATGAGAGTGTTCTGAGAATAATTGGGAGTTAGGGTGATAGGAGGTGTCTATTGACCCTACATTTAAACACCTGGAGATTGTAGCTGTCGGAAAAGCAGACTTGTGGAAGGGAGTTCCACAGGCGGGAAGCGCGAGAAAAGAAGCTGTTGGAGTAGAATTTACGGTTACATCTTATTTGTTTAACTGTAAAAGGGTGGGACCTAGTTGCTAATCTAGTATCTCGTGTAAATTCGTGCTTAGGCGGCACCAGTGATCTAAGCTCATCGAGCAGAAGCCATGAAAGTACTTGTAGAAGAGGCACAGGGAAGCCACATCACGCCGGTGAGAGAGTGGTTGCAGCCGGTCTGCTAAGTCAGTATCAACCACGTTACAGATCCTCCTTTGTATTTTGTCAAGAAGCCCAAGGAGAGCAGCAGGGGCACCCGACCAGATATGGCAGCAATATTCAATACACGGGCGGATGGTAGATTTGTATATGTGCAGAATAGATTCAGGTGGGAAAAACTTCCGGGCCCTGCACAGAGAACCGACTTTCATAGCAGTAGATTTGGCAATGGATTCGATATAGTAATTCCATTTGAGGTCCGCCGAAAGTGTAAGGCCGAGGAGGCGTAGTATTTTACTCTCTGGGGGGCGACTGTCTATGGTGGTTAGTTGATAACAGCTTCGTTTTAGAGGCATTGAAATTTACCAGCCATTTCCTACCCCAGGTCACTACGGATTGGAGGTCCTTTTCAAGTACGGCAGCGAGGTTCACTTTGTCGCCCACACCTGGTTTTTGATCGATGCGAGAGTAGATTGTTGTGTCATCGGCATACATGCCAACTTGGGATCTAATGGCGTCGGGGAGATCATTAATGTAAATCAGAAAGAGCGTGGGACCTAGAATAGAACCTTGAAGGACGCCCGCGTTCGTCTGGTAGTTTTGGGAGGCATGCCCATTTAATACCACCTTCAATGTGCGGTTAGAGAGGAATGACTGGATGAGGTCAAACAGATGTCCAGTTATCCCGTAGCTCCGCAGTTTGTACAAGAGGCCAGCATGCCAGACCCTGTCGAACACTTTGGAGATATCCAAGGCAACGGT
This sequence comes from Ascarosepion bandense, assembly GCA_037127315.1. NCBI lineage: Eukaryota > Metazoa > Mollusca > Cephalopoda > Sepiida > Sepiidae > Ascarosepion > Ascarosepion bandense. The sequence goes on along the minus strand of JBBBDQ010001832.1, from coordinate 459,792 downwards.
TCGGGCTTCTCCATTCTTGTCAAGTGCCCGGTATATGTACTCGGTAATGGTCGTTAGCATATCAGCAGTAGACCTGGTGAAGCGAAACCCGTACTGTTTGTCAGAGAGAAGCCTGTTGGCCGTGAGATGCTGAATCACCTCGGCGTTGATAATGGCTTCGAAAACTTTGCCAAAGATCGGAAGGAGACTAATAGGATGGTAATTGGCGGGGTCTGAGGGTTCGCCAGAATTCTTAAATATAGGAACTATGCAGGAGGACTTCCAACAGGCAGGGAAGCAGGAAGCAGATAGGTAGAGGTTATAGAGTTTAGAGAGGACAGAGGAAAGTTCTGGGGTACATTTCTTCAGTACTATGACTGGGATTCCGTCACCGCCGCTCGCTTTGTGTGGGTCAAGTTGTGCAATTATCTTGGCGACCAGCGAGGGTGTAATGTGGACGTTATTTAGTTGAGCCTTAGTTCTGGGTGGGAAGTCGGGTGTAGGTATTCCTAACGAGTCCAGTGTCGAATTGGTGGAGAATCTACGGGCAAAGCATTCAGCCTTGTTCGCTGGGTAGGTGAGAACTTCAAACTCATTGATTAGTGGGGGTATTGAAATCTTGTTCTTGTTGAGCACGTTTTTACAGAGACGCCAGTAATCTTTGGAGCCAAACTTAGAGGATGCTATGCGTTGCCTAATTCTGGTAGCAAACGTCCTCTTAGCTTCGTTCAGTACTTTTTTACACTTGTTCCGTGCTGAGGCGAAAAGGCGCCTGTTTTGGTTCGACGAGCAGCTTCGATAGAGCCGGAAGAAATGGTTCCGGTGGGCAATGGCGGCCGAGCAAGCGGGTGAGAACCAGGGAGACGAATTTGATTTTAGTTGGAATTTCCTGGCCGGGATAAAAGCATCGATGTCAGCCTTAACCCAAGAGGAGACCTCGGAAGCACAGTCTTCGACAGGAAGATGGAAGACGTTGTTCCAGGGGACGTCGCAGAGGAAGTCTCGGAACGAGTCCCAGTCTGCTCTCTGGTAGCAGTATGATATTCTGCTAGTCTGGGTAGAGTTAGCGCGGATTGAGATGTTGACGGAGACTACGGCGTGGTCAGAGTTTCCGAGGGGGCAGAGTTGCCTGGTAGTGCAGGAGTCTGGGATGGAAGTAAAGCAAAGGTCAAGTAAAGAGTCCCTTCCGTTAGGGTTATTAGAGAAACGCGTGGGGAAGTCCACCACTTGCGTTAGAGCTTGGGTTATTGAAAAAATACATGGTGCGGATCCCAGCAAGGTCGGTGGCTGAGTTTTCAAGCCACTTGGTGTGGAGGGCGTTAAAATCGCCAAACACAAATATATGGGCAGATGGGTGAGAAGAAATGGCCCTGTCGATATTAGTAGAGATGCAATCAAGTACCGTACAGTCAGAGGAGGAGGGGGAGCGGTAGAGGAAGAAGAGATAGCTAACCGAGCTTAGAAGAGAGAGACGGAAGCACATGAAGGAATGATCCAGGGATTCAAGAAATGTGACCCTGGCTAGAGGGAGTTGTTCGCTGACACATACACCAAGCCCATGCATATGGACATTGGCGTCCTTCCTGAAGAGGGGAAGGTAACCAGGAACAAACAGCTCCGAAGAGGGGATAGAAGGGTCAAGGTTAGTCTCACATATAGCTAAGGTATCGGGTGAGTTAGTTAGAAGGAATGATTCTACACTATTAAAGTTACTGCGAATACCTCGTATGTTTGTGAAGGAAACGCAGATAGGTTTGGGCGATTTATAACTAGCTGGTTTAGTCTTGCTGTTTTGTTTGTTTAATTTCATGCTAGTTATAGTTGTGGATAGAGAGAGGTCTAGAGTAGGGTCAGATGGTCGTTAATTACAGCAGGTGAAGGATAGTGAATGACACCGCCTGCAGCATAATGTGGCCTCGGGGTTGCCCATTGGAAATTCATGCAGGGACGCCCGTCCATGCGCAAAATGGCACTACAGGAACCCCGATATTATTCAACTGTTGATCAGAGCAGCCTCTCAAGACGCTACGCAAGAGTTCAGGCTCCTAATTACCAGTCGGAAGCAGTAACCAGGAAACTGCCAACCCGGTACCCTCAGAATGAAGAGACATTGCCACCATACTCACCAACTGCAAAAAGCTTCCAGCTGAACCGACATAAAGACCGAAAAAGAGAGAGATCAACCGGGAACCCCTTCCTAAACAAGAAACAAGGCGATCACCTCTACTCCTGTCCAAAAGAAGGGGGTGGAGTGTGAGACCGGGCGATAGTAGGTACTATCTACTCCAATTAAAAAAAAAATGTGTGACTGAAGTTTACTAAATTTTAACTTTAAGTTGAACCTAAATTTGATAATTAAAAACAATTTACACAATCATAGTCGCATTGCATTACAAGAGCGACTAGTAGAGAACTTAGGTTAGTAACAAAACAAGAACAAAAATTAGACAGAAAAGATAAGAACCAAATGAATAATAATAATAATAATTCAAAAATACAGCAAAATAAGATCACACTGGCTAAAACTTACCAGTTGCAGGCTGACTGACAGAAAAAGTTAAGAAAATTTCAAAAATTATCTTCATTTTGTTTTCTCCATTCAGTTCTGGAAAGTTTAAGCTGCCTCTAAGTAAGCAGTAAAAGAGAGTAGTGTGAGGGCAGAATACATTGAAGTGGGAGGGGGGGACACCTCAAAACCATGTGTCCAGTTAGCAAGGGAGAAAGAGGAAGTCATATATTCCTAAAGATTTACAAAACTGTGAATATATTTGGCTGAGAACGGACAGAGTACGAAAACCTTTAGAAGCGCCATACACAGGCCCATTTTAAGTAATAAGCCATCATTCCAAGTATTTTACAATCAAAATATATGAAAATGTGCATAATAATGTTTCCATTAACAGACTAAACAACCAGCACATATTTCTAAAAATACAAAGTCAAGAGATTCTGTTGTAAGAAATCCGGAATTGAACGATTAACAATCTTAGGTCATGATAAAAAACAAAAAAACTCAAACAAAAACCGGTAGAACCATTAAATGTAAAAAACACAACAGATATTTTTACTACTGAATTCCCTCCAAAAATTAAAAAAAAATACACAGAATTACACTCATTTATTTGAACGAGGATCTATATGTAGTAAACAAAACAAGATCTAGATTTAAAATTCAAATGCAAAGCACTGACTCATTGATTTTGTTAGAAAAAAAAAGACTCGAATTACAAACTTTCTTTAGCACACCCGCAAAGCGAATCTAAAACAAAACTCGTTAAATTATCAGAAACAAATTATTTTACGGAACCTTTTCATAAGCCGATACGAAGTTTGTTCGTCGTCAAATGGGGCGGCCAGAATCACATCCGGGAGTGAAATCCCAAATGACATTTTCAAGCCCCACAAACGAAATAAAAAACAGAGCAAGTTTGACTGTCGCCAGTGAGAAGACGAGTGGTAATTAACACGTACCCTTGACAAACGTCAAGCGATTGTTATTATTATCTCTATCTTTCTCCCTCACCTCTTTATTCTCACGGTTCCCCTGTCTGGCTTTTCTTATACTTGATAACCAAATGGAACCCTTGTTTTAAGACTGAGTTAATACTTCAAAAACATTCCCACCCAACGATAACGTTTATACATACATACCCATATACGTTCTTGCCTACGTACACATAAACTCATTCTTGCAAGAACTACTACGAACATTTTAACAACCTTGAATCAACCAAAATACATTATTTTTATTTGTAAAAACCTTAGTTGATTTATATGTATATAAATTGCAGTTTCAACTTACAATTTAATTTTTTGGTTTTATGCCCCTCTTATAGTGGGCTATTTAACTAACAAGGCCAAATCAAACTAATCTGTTTTAACACACATACACTTCACTATAATGGATAACCCACTATAAAACTTAATTGTTAATAGTTTGAGATAAATATGAATAGACCTAACTATTAATAGATTGTTATTGATATATATTTAGGTATTAATAGATTGTGATAGATATGAATAAACTTAGGTCTTTATAGATTAAGATAGATATGAATAGACTTAGGTATTAATAGATTGGGATGAATATGAATAGACTTAAGTAGAAATAGATTGAGATAGATATGAATTGACTAAGGTATTGATAGACTGAGATAGGTATGTATAGACCTTGGTATTAATAGATTGCGATAGATATGAATAGACTTAACTATTAATAGATTGCGATAGATATGAATAGACTTAACTATTAATAGATTGCGATAGATATGAATAGACTTAACTATTAATAGATTGCGATAGATATGAATAGACTTAACTATTAATAGATTGCGATAGATATGAATAGACTTAACTATTAATAGAATTGAGATAGATATGAATAGACTTAACTATTAATAGATTGAGATAGATATGAATAGACTTAACTATTAATAGATTGAGATAGATATGAATAGACCTAGGTATTAATAGATTGAGATAGATATGAATAGACTTAGGTATTATTAGACTGAGAAAGATATTAATAGAATCAGTATTAAGAGATTGAGATATACATGAATAGGTTTAGGTATTTATAGATTAAGATCATGTAATAATTCTGCTTGTTCCTTCCTTAGTTAGTTTGTCTGTCCATTACACACTTACTCTCTACACAAGCTTTTCCTTCCCCTCTATCTTTTTAAACACTACTCTCCTCAGCCTTTCTCTCACCTTTGCCAAACGGAAGGGTAGTAAAGAGTGAGAGAGTAGGAAGAGAAAGTCTATAGCATTACCGTAGCAGCAGCAGTGTAAGCTGTGTATATGTGTGTGTACTGTGCAATATAGTAAAAATAAGTAGGTTTGTTGTTGTATCCCACCGCCTAATAACAAAATTTCTGGCCTCTTTTACACCCTTGGCCATTATACAGTTGGTCTTTTTTGTTTACAATGGACACAGAAGCCTTTAAAGTAACTTTAATTATTTTTAAAAAATTTTTATCCCTTCTAACATTTTCGAAATTTTGTCAGAAAGTTTTGTTTTGATTTGAGTTAGCGGCTAAAGAAACGTTACGACTGTTTTATAATGGAAACATAATGATTGCATCACCCACTTTTTTTTTCGGTGACAAACACATTAATTTGGAAATTATCGTAAAAATCAAATAATTGTCGGTTTCAATGAAACTATGAGTACTCATTTACAAATGAATGAAATCATTTTTCAAATTATTTTTTTAAAATCTTGATAAAAGTATTCTTTTTTACCGCTGTTACCCCCCCCCACACACACACACACTCCACGTAAATCCATGAAATCTTAATAAATTTTATATTGATGACTAACTTTTGTTTTATTTGTTCAATGCAGGACTCATTGGGGAATATAAATCATCTATTTTTTTATTTTAAGTTTGCAATCATTATCCAAAAATCTTCTCCAAAGAGTAAAATAAAAAATGCAATAAAACTCTGATATAATTTAATTTGATAAGCTTTTAATTGCTGGAATAAATAATAACTATTAAGGACATTATACTCTGAAGAAAAAAAATTCAATTAATAATAAAACGATTTTTATTAAACTTATCAATTTTAGATAGGCAATATAATCATCAATTCTTAACTAAAAAGTCTACTCGCAAATCAATTCTTTGAAGAGATTGATATAAATTGACTTCATAGACTGAGATCAATAGGAATAAACTTAGGTAGTAATAGATTGAGATAGTTATTTGAGTGACATTAGTCTTAAAAAAAAGTATTGATTAAAAAATAAATAAGATTTGCAGCAGAAATACTTCCCACAGGCTCAATTATCTTGAAGCCACCATTGCCACTTATGTCTTACTATTATGTGGAAGGTACTTTGTGAAGTATATGTAGAAGTCAAATAACTTACCTTCCAACATGGCTGTCTCCTTTTGTCTCCATGTAGAAAGGTGAACATTCAAGAGTGTGAGACTCACCTCCCTGATGTTTCCAACTAGCGTCCAGTTGGCAGACAAAAATAAACAGGGTTGTAACTGAATACATTATTTATTGTATCAAAAATACAATTATGGCACAAGGCCGAAAAAAGAGGAGGGGTAGAGGTTGGTTCTCGCTTAACTATCCTAAACCTAGCTAAACACTATTACGACCCATTCACTCATTACAATTTGCTCAATCACCAAAAGAACCCATCCATCACATCCCAATCCTTCATACACCACAATACCACATATTTACGAGGAGCACCTAAAAACGGAGGAAAAACCATGACAATAAAAATGTATTTATATATAATATAAAATATAATTTAAAACATTTAATGAAAGATGAAATGATGGGAAGGGGATGAACCCAAAAAATAAACTAAAAATACAACCGATCTTTAAACTAAAATAATAAACAATGTTAGTAAGGCCCGTCCATCTCCCACAAAAAAGAGTGGCCGCTGTATTCCACCAAACGGCGAAATCAAGAAGCACACTCGCTAAGGGAGTGTGGAGGGGGTATAAAAAATTAATGGAATGGGACAATCAAAAGGCTGAACCAGCCGAGTTAAAAGGAGGCCAAAAACAAACTGGGGAGGTTGGGAATCTCGACTTGGATCATAACAAAAGAGAAAGCCGGGTACAGGCTAGGAACACATTCATTCACATTAACTAGGTACACAAAAGAAAGTTCTAATCCTTATTTAGAGCATCAGCTCAAAATATCGGATCAGATCCTGATGTGAAAGACGCAGACCTCGCAAGACTTCCTCATTTCACGTCATCCAAATCACCATTCGAGCTGTGGCTAGCAGTGACAGAAACACCATACGCTTCATCCCAGAAACAGGGGGCGACACATTGTCGCAGGTAAATGCACGATCAATGAGCACAAGCTCTCGCGGCGTGATACGAGCAGTCAACTCGCTGACACGGTCCCATAGAGGGCGAACCTGCAAACAATGGTAGAAGGTATGCGAAGCCGTTTCTTCCAAGCCAAGGTCGCAGCGTTCACAATCTGGCAAATCCACCAGGCCCCATAAGAAGGTCTTGTCATTGAGAGGCAACCGATTTCGAGCCAATCGCCAGGTGAGCGAAAACTCAGAGTTGCTGAGATAATCGGTACCTGGTGCCCAAGACCAGAACGAGCGAAACTCATCCTCCCAAAAGCTAACCCACGACAGAAGACTCTCCTAGATTGTGAAAGGTCACTGGACCGTGGAATGGCTCGCAGAGCTGCCAGACATTCAAGGAGAAAATTCGATCGCCCTCGAGGCTTACGGCACCGATTCGAGATGGGGGAGTAATAGTTAAGGCTAGGGGACATGTCCCTCACTATCCCCCTCAGCAATGAGTCTTCCAAAATCGCTCGCCTGAGAAAAACCAACCTTATGGCCCATCAGGTACAGCATTCCTAGACCTCCATGACACGGACGTTGGTAACAGACACATTTGTCGACATAGTGTTTGCGTCCTCTCCACAGAATGGAGAATAGCAAATGCTCGATCGCCTCCCTATGCCGTCTACAAAGTGGAAGTACTGACAACCGGTAAAGGATAATGGGAATGAAGTATGTAGCACACGCCTCAGCCAAACCCTTTAAGGACAAATTCCTTTAACGCCAAGTCTTGGCCGACTCGCCGACCTTTGACAGTACTTCAGACCAATTTTTCTCCAACTGTAGGTCAAGCCCGAACCACACTCCGTCCAGTCGAAGGGTCCCAGGAGGGTAACACCCTTCCAGACACCTAACCGCAAGCCGGACAACTTGTTGCGGTTAATCTTGGCCCCTGTCACCGGTTCGTACCGTTCAAGCGCCTTCTGTACCATCTCGATGTCACTCAGCGAGAACACGAAAGTAGTGACGTCATCGGCGTACGCGGAAACCCTGGCTCGAGCACCACCAGGGACATCGATTCCACGTAGGGCCGGACCGCACACTCTGTCCCTTAGCCGGCGAAGGAGGGACAGTGGACAACCCTATCGGACCGACCTAGACAGCGCCAGAACGCCCGACAACTTTCCGTTCACCTGTACCACAGCCGTGGAGGATTGATACAGGAGGCTAATCCAGCGGCGGAAGTTTGTTTCGAATCCAGCGGCCTGCAGGACAGCTGCTAGGTAACGATGGTCAACCCTATCAAATGCCTTGGACTGATCCAAATTGATCAGCACGGCTTGTTCGTCGTCTTTTATCCCTTCTATGATCGTGCATATCAGATGCAGGTTGCTCTGAATTGTTCGGCCCTTCACAGCACAAGTCTGCTCAGGTTCCAACAGAGACTCGGCAACTAATTGCAAACGATTTTGCAAGATCTTGGCCAAAATCTTTAACTCTGTGTTTAGCAGAGTTATGGGCCGGCAATGCTCTAACTCCTTCCCCACATCCTTGCCTTTTCTCAACAGCGTGATCACACCCCTGGTGAACCGGTTGGGGATGGACCCCTGCCGGAACCAGTTGTTGAACACGACAGTCAAAATTGGAACAGAGATGTGCGACAGCCTCAAGTACAATTCATAGGGCAAACCATCGAGACCCGGCGATTTGCCTCTGTTGACCTTCTTCAAAGCCGCATAGACTTCGCCCCCCGTAATCTCTCCCTCGCAGCTAGCTGCATCAGCCGACAAAAGCCGGGGGAAGTCAGCCAAATAGTTACGAAACTCCTCATCACGGAGACCAGGCTCCTTGGTAAACAGGATCTCGAAATGCCGCTGAAACGCCTCGCACAAGTTGTCAGTCGACCGAAGAGTATGTCCCGCTGGGTTGCGAACCTTTCGAATGTACCAGTCGCTGCCTCGACGAATCTCTTCCTTGCGCAGTTCTGCGCCCATGTTCATAGCTTTGGAAGACATCTTGCTTAACCTATGTCTAACTACCTGGCCCATGTAACGGTCGCTATTCGACCGCTATCCTTAGCTATGGCTGTCTCTAGGGGATTCCCACCAGCCACCGCCCAGGCGTAATTAGCTCTAAGTTTGTGGTCCGAGTAACCTAGCCAGTGGAACGTGGGACAATCTAAAAGATCTATGTCGGCTTCACAAACTAACATTCTATCAAGGTAGCTAGCTACCTTGGTAGAAGGCCAACTATTAGCCCATGTCCACGTCTTCCCATCCTTGTGATCGACCCGGTATCTATTGACAAGACCGAAATCTTCGATGAGATCGACCAAGCTACGATCAGGTGCCTTCCCGCTAGCTCCCCACCCTATATCCAGCTTGGGGTCCAGGATGGCATTCCAGTCCCCCACTAAGACAAGTCACGTTGAATCCACCAGGAAGGGCTCCAACCGCCGATAAAACGAGACACACTCCTCCCGGTCGTTGGGCGCATAAACTGCAACCAGTCAAAATACATTACTTTTCACTGCAATATCGGCCACGATCAGTTGGCCCTCGGCACCGACATGGACAAGATCCAGGGTACGCTTAACCAGCAAAGAAACTCCTCTGGCTAGCCGGTCCCCATATGCTGAATAGACGACAAAGTCATTAGACAGCACACAGGCATCGGCCTTGCAAACAAAGTGAGTCTCTTGGATCGCGGTGACATCCACACCGAATGACAAGAGGTCTCGAAGCAGGCGGGCAGCCTTACTCCGATCCCTAAGGCCCTTCGCATTCAAGCTGGCTAAATTAATTGACATCTATTCAGACCTGAAAAAGAATGCAGAAAATTACTTCTGGTCACATACCGAGCGAAAATCAATGGCAGTAGGAACCTCGACGGATTATCCTAGGCTTCCAGTACCAATATCGGACGTAATCTGTCCGTCCTGGACAATGCCGCTGACGTCCATAGGGAACTTTAATTTTACAGCCCTATACAATGAGGGGTGGAGGCTGACAGGGACCCTCCCAGCACAAAAATGCGAAAGTCTCTGAAGATATTTTGTGCCCATTTGGATATTTGGAAAGGCCTCGACGGCTCCCTGCACAAAATCCCAGGCCTTTAAATGGCCCCCGGTATTTCTTATTAAAGTGATTACCCCGGGGGCACCTGGAAAATTTGCAGGGCCCTCAACAGATTTTCTCTCTATGTGGGTTAATTTGAAAAGTGGCCTTAGGAGAGCCCTCTTCTGAGAAGAAAGGTCCCTCTCTAAGGCCAGTCTGTCAATATGGCAGATGTCCTGTCTTTTGAAGGGGTTAACCCTTTTTTTTTCTCTTTGGGGTTATTGCTAGGGGAGGTTTGGCTATTGCTAGGGGAGGGTGTTTCCAATGGGGACGAGGGATATTCAGTTTGTACAAGGGCCGTTTCTGGTAGGGAAGAAAGTTGAGGGGAAGGAGTTACTGGTTGGGAAGATGGTGTGGGAGAGGGCGACGATTCACGTCTTACTGGGGAGGCAGAATGACACCTCCCCTTTAATGGTGTGTTTTTAATTGGTGATGCAGGGGCAGATTGGGTCCTGATAGTCACCGTGACCCGTTCCGCCCTGCCGCGTTCTATTGTTTCCTTCTTTCCTTTTTTAAAGGTTACATCTTCGTCCTTCTCCCTCTCTTTAATGATGAAGCACGAGGAGGGGGCATTTCTTCCACTACCATTAGTTCCTTTGTACTTTCTTTCTGTTGTTGGTTTTGTTGTTGTTGCTGCTTTTGTTCTTGTTACTCTTGTTGTTGTTGTTTCACCTCTTTTCGAGGCCTCTTCTTTTCTGGGGATGGTGGTTTCTCCTGTTGAGGAGGAGGGGAAGCCACTTTCTTTCCCCTCCTAACCACCTCGGTCAACTTGTTCTCTCCGCTTTTTGAGTCGGACGATTTTCCCGATGCCACTGGTGCTTTTGACACCGGTGGTGTTGCTGGTGTCACACGTTTTTCCTCTGGTTTTCTTCCGGGGCATGTTTTATACATGTGCCCCACTGCACCACACGCCCAGCAGTGTGGTCTCCTCCCCTCCACAACAACGAACAGCTTCCTGCCTCGACAAAACAAAATGTTTTGCCGGTCCACGATTACATTTACACACATATCTTCCGTGGGTACACCAGCCTTACTGGTTACTCGCGCCACCTCCTCCACGAATCCATACCTTGCAAAGAAGGCCCCCACATGGTCACACGATATCTCTACTGGCACACCGTGTATCACAATCCTGGTCTTTCTCGTGCCCATGTATTCAGTCTGTAACCGTATATTCTTGGCCATTAGTGTGCTTCAAGCTAAGTTTTTTGCATCCGTTTCCGAGTTCAACAGAACATTCCACATAGCACGGGATTTTCTCGCCAACACGCAAGGGACAATTTTTAAAGCTTTCAGGGCTTCTTCCATACTCTCCCTGCTGACACCAATAAACTTTTTGGCTTTTGTATCTGATTTTAGCAGGGAGATTGTTTTTGCTGTAATTACGTTAACGACTTCTGGTATAACAACCAGCTCGTTTTCTGTTATGAAGTCCTTATACTTTTCCTGCATTTGCAGGTAGTAGCCTGCGTATTTCTTCACAGGGCTCTTTGCCCATACCGACAGCGAAGGAGTCACTGTCGGAACGGCCTCTGAGGTTGAAGGCTGGGGAGATGAAGCCATCATATGACTTGCCCCACCTCACAACACAAATTTTTCAAAAAACCTTCAACAATAACACAGACGAGCAACGAAAACAAAATAAAAAACTGGTAACAAAATTATCATACTCACAATTGACAGAAATCCGAGTAACAAAGATCAAACGTAACTTGTGTGCAATAAGTAAAAAAAGAACCTTCAGGGTTGTAACTGAATACATGTCCCTAAGACAAATGGTGGATATTGTGCTGAATATTTATAGAGCTCAATGTACACACTGAAATTATCAGCTAATCACTGCTTATGGAATAGCCTTGCCTGTAACAGAATGGAATCTCCCAGGTTATTATTTAAACCACCTACCAATTTGCCCTGGTGGCTTTTTGGTCTGTCAGAACAAACTTCAATTCTAGTTGAGTACTGGCTGGTTCTTCCACAAGATTTTTACAGTATATTTGGAGGATATTTCTGCCACACCCTCATCAATTAACAAAAAAATATATAAAAAGGACATTGATTAAAAAATGAATTAAGAATAAATATATGCTTTTATCCGCAATGACACAAGTGGAGAAAAGCGTTGATTGAATGCAATGACTTAACCCAAAGAATAGTGTGTTTGATACCTGGCTACAGCAGAGATAGACAATAACTTGGAGAGTTGAGATTAAAGAAGAATAACTGCATGGCATCTAGAACTAGAACAATCTACCCCGGTGGACAAAAAAAGTGTTTGCTTTGAAATTCCAAACACATAAAATGTCATGAATATAGCAGCAAAGATGAGGACAACAATCCAAACAATGTAAATAAGGGAGATGAAGTTTAGCAGACAACATGCTAAAAAATATTTGAGTGACATTAATCTTTATAGCTATACGTGTATAATCTTTCCGTCAAAAATGGCGGCAAAATATTTGAGAGTATTATTAGCTGTTTATTCACAGGTTATTACCCTTGAGCATGAAAGGAAGGAATATATATATATATATATAGAGAGAGAGAGAGAGATAGATAGATAGATAGATAGATAGATAGATAGACTAGTGATAGATAGATAGATAGATAGATAGATAGATAGATAGATAGATAGATAGATAGATAGGGAACATACTGTGATAGATAGATAGGGAACATACTGTGATAGATAGATAGATAGATAGATAGATAGATAGATAGATAGACATACTAGTGATAGATAGATAGATAGATAGATAGATAGATAGATAGATAGATATTATAAGAAAGTGAAAGAACAGGCAGATTAAAACCCACTGTTCAAGCATTTACTTTTACAAAGTAGAGCTTAATATTGTAATTTTTTTTTATTACAGTGGTTTATAAAAGCATTATATCACTACATAAAACATTTAATGTTTCAGAACAATACTGTTCTTCTTCAGATGATAGTTTAAAATAAATTGTGAAAATGATTTATTTAGAAAATATAAGATGAATTCATGGTTATTTAGAAACTGAAGGGGTAGTAGTAGAAGAGGTAGGTAGAGAAATATGCTCGTAGGTGTGTCAATATTGTTTAATCAAACATGAGAATTAGGTAACCATAGAGGTGAAGATTTGGGTTGCAAAAGGAAGCAGAATTGTCTGGTCTCAAGACATGTCACTTTTTAATTTTGTCTGTGTATGATGCATAGTAGGACGCTATATTATTTAAACAAGTAGACAACTTTTAACAGCAGGTTGGATTTTTTTTTATTTTATTTTGTACTACTTTATGAGTAAAGGGGCTGAAATTTTAAGCTTAGAATTGGAATTAAATAATTATGATATACTAAGGTATATTTTATTTAAAAAACCAAATAAGTATTGTGTTGATCATTTATTTTAGTAAAATTATTTTTCAATTTATAAGTTACATTTGAAATAATAAATGGAATTGTAAATTCTAAAGAAAGACATTTTTCTGGGTAAGTTACATAGTGGGACTATATATTATTTAAATGGGTAGATAATGCTTTTTAACACCAGGTTGTATTTTAGGGGTTTTTTTTAAATTAGATTTTGTATTACCTCATGAGTAAAGGAGCTGCAATTTTTAGATTAGAACTACAATTATAAATAATTATGGCTTACTAAGGTATATTTTAGTTAGGAAAACCAAATAAGTATTGCGTGATATATATCACACAATACTTATATCTATATATATATATATATATCACACAATACTTACTTTTATATATACATCGCACAATACTTTTATATATATATATATATATATATATATATATATAACACAATACTTTTATATATATATATATATATATACACATATATTTTATATATATATATATATATATATATATATATATATATATATATACTATATATATATATATATATATATATATATATATATATATATCACACAATATTTTATATATATATATATATATATATATATATACACACACACACAAAGATATACTCAGTTATAATCCAAGATTAACAACAGTATGGCTAAATAAAGAAATAAAGAAGACAAAAGGAAAACTATATTTTTCTTGCCTACATGTTTCATCCTGTGATGGACTACTTTATCAAAGCAAAGAGATGAAATGAATATCAAAATATCAATCTGCAGCCCAGTTTTTTCATAATCACACCTTTCCTTACAGAAACAATACTTTCTCAGGCCAACATACACAACAAAAATATAAAAAATACAAAGAAAATGGTTAATTCCCATCATTTTAACATCTCATTACATGACATTATACTGCACATGATAAAATTCTCTTCAAATATGAAGTATGATGTTTTTTAAATGCTTAATAATTTCTGTTAATCTTATCAATAACTTGTGAGCATTTTTTTCTAGTTACCAACAACTTTTTGCTTATAGATACGTTATTTAAAATAAAATTCGTTTCATCACTTTGTCTTGATAAAGTACATTACAAGACAAAACAGATAGGTGAGAAAAATATAGTTTTCATCTTGTCTTCTTTATTTAACTATATATATATATATAATGATATCAAATCCATAAACAGTGATGACAATCCAAATGAATCCTTTTAATATAAAATATTAAAGAGATAGCTCCATATAGAAAGCTATGTGTACTATTAAGAGCAGTATGATATACATCAAGGAAAAACTCAACACATAATCGAAAACAATTATAAACTATAATTTATTTTGATGGGTAAGTTTTTGGTGCTCATCCCATCAGTACGCAAATTACAAATCAAATGGTTAAATTTTATCAGAACATTGAAAAAACAGGAAGTCAATCTGTATAACCTCGACAAATTTATTCTCTGGAGGTTTATAAAGTTGAGAGCATCAGTGGCAGAGGAGGGAAAGTTAACTTGCCATCCGTTCAAGTGTAGCAGTTGAGAGAACATAGTGACAGCTAAAATGGAAATGGAAACACAAACACACATACACACACACACACACATATATATATATATATATATATATATATATATATATACACACACACACACACAACACTTATGCATCTATATATATAAATAAACACACATATATACAAATACATATACATACATGCACACAAACTTATATACAAAACACATATATACACATTCATACACATATATATATACACCCATATATATAATCAAATATACATATATACAAGCATACATAAACATGAAACCAAATCAAGACTTATGTCCTTCAATAAGTAATCAACCCAAAATAGTAGTAAGCTTGCAGGTAAATCGGAATAGGGTAATGTAAGATCCTATTTAAAAGGTAATTTAAATTTATTTTCATGGCAGCATTTAAAAATGATCTCATTCCTTTGGTTTAATGGCTGGTTAGTTTTTTAAACTTGATTAATTTTTGATTATCTTAATTTTTAATATATATACAATGGTCTTTATTATAATAGAGAAGATATTTAGTACTCAACAACATAATTATTGCCAAAGAATAAAAATAAGGCACTGATAAAAAGCAAACATGTGGCAAAAGCTTTCATAACTGGTAGTAAAGAGAATGAACTGAGCTGACGCTGCCTTGCTATTGACTCTTTAATAATCTGAGCTGACGGTACCTTGCTATTATTATTCAACAAAAGTGAGAGCAATTGAAACATGAGCGTGACAGGGAGGAAATACTCACACACACACACACACACACACACACACACACACACACACATATATATATATATATATATATATTTATACTCACACTCAAATAAATACACAACGGCCTTTATTATAATAAAGAAGACTGAAATAAATTTATTTTTAATTTTTACTAGAGTAATTCATGTTACTACTAACTTTTCCACTAATCCAGATCCAGATATCCCATGACTCATTAGAATCGTAGGGGTACCACATGTACTGCAGCTGTAGTAGAAGTGGTGTTTCTTTGGGCACGACAGCCTGTTGGAGCCCAACCTTCTCCAGGCTGATTTGAAGTCAGAGTATTCTCCTAGACCAGTTACAACACAAGGCTATAAAACCCAGTTTGTCTTGTAATTTTACTCATAGCTTGGGGAAGAAGAGATTAATTCATACCTTTCTTAAGGGTATTTGCACGTAAGTGAATGCAATGAATCCAACCGGAATTTGAACTCAGCTCTCTAAATCCTCAATCCAAGCCACTATTCATTACTCCCTCATGCCACCACTAATGCCTGCTGGTTAATGGACTTGGCTTCATTTTATTGGAGGAATTTATAGATAATTATGGTTGTAATGATTTATTATTTATCTATATGTCTCAGTATACCTGGGGGGTTGGAAGTTAGAATCCTCATGTACATGCATAATTTTGCCCATATTTTTTTACTGTATGGTCAGTAACTGTTCAGTATTACTCAAACTAAACAACACTTCAAGGAAGTTGATTTATTTATTTTCTCCCTTTAGTCCGTGGTCTTTCAAAAATGCTTTTCTTTCCTTATTTTTTCAACTTCACTAGTGCTTTTATTAAATAATGCCATTAAACCATCACTGCAGTACAGCTCCATGTTGGTCAAATCAACCAAGTGTATCAAACTCCATAACATATAGATCCACACAAGTTCACATGCCTGTGCTAAATTATATGCTCCCATAGCCACATCAAAGCTTGTTTTTTCTTTACTCAAAGTGCACCATCATGGAGCAGGATCAACTTCTGTGTCTCTTTAATTACACTGATCTCACTACCATCAATACAATAATCTCTGACAAGAACAACTGCTCACATTAATTTTTCTGATATGGAAAGGTAAAACAAGTCAATTTTGAACAGGATTAATTTATACTCACTTTTAATTAATAATTAATACGCTTGAACCAAAATATGGCTTCTTTTGTCATTTATTTATCCCTACAGCATCATATTTGGGTAGGAACTGCTCAGTCATCACTTTCAAGTCTTGATAGAGTTCAAAATCATCTCCAAGTCCTTCTGGGAGACAAATTATTTTCCATCCTCCAATCTCTCTCTCACAGAGAAAATGTTGTAAGCCACTTACTTCCTCTATCGCTACTTCATGGAAAGTGCTCAAACTATATTCCTTGGTTCCGCCAGGTGTAACCTTCACGGCTAAGACCTACCATGCCATTTATATTGTAGCAAACCACCCATATTCCCTTCATATTCCATTGGTGAGAAAGATGTAAGTTCCACTTGAACAGCTTATTCCAGCAAACCACTGTCCTGCACAACAGTCTCGCAAAAGGATGTTTCCCCGATCACTACAATCTTAACCTGTTCAAGCCTAGAGTTAACCATTATCTTCCCCCTCCTATCTGTATAAACTACTCCTTAACAAAATCCTCTACCTTGAGTGACCTACAGGACTTGTACAGGGCAAACATTATTGTAAAAACAAACAAACAAACAAAAAAAAACAAG